>JABCKL010000003.1:0-255855 GCA_018851305.1 Calocybe cyanea
GGATTGTATTTGTAGAGCCAATTGAATCCCAGGATGCCTTTAACATTGGAATCTAACTGAGTGACATAGAAATCTACATCCATAGTTTCCCCTGTCGGGAAGGAGATCTGGAGTGTAGAAGAGAGGGTGATGAAAGAGTTGGAGGTTCCGTCAAACATAATGAGTTTTATCGGAGGAATGCTGGAAGTGGGAATGGAGTGAGTTTGGACAAATTCAGAGTCAATGTAGCAATGAGTTGACCCAGAGTTGACAAGAGTTTTCATGGAGAGGGAGTGGAGTGGAAGGGAAAGGTGGATGAATAGGGATTTGGGGTTGGAAAGAGCAGATGCATTGAGTCAACACTCCATTGCACTGCAGAGATCAATGCAGTCTCCAGCTGGTGCAGAGTTCTGAAGACTGCTCTCTATTTTTTTGAGTCCTGAGTGGACTGCAAACTGGAGGCTCCAGAGTTGCCAGAGTTGGTTTGGGAGGAATGGGCTTTGGAGGCAGTGGATGTGGAGCGAGGACAGTCCTTGACGACGTGGCCAGGTTTGCTGCAGAACATGCATAACTTGTTGTCCTTGCGACATTTATGTTCCTGGTCCATTAATTTGCCATCTTTGCCCAGCTTGTCCAAGATGGAAGAGTCCTTGGAGTCTTTTGAGTCTTTGGAGTTGTTGGACTTGTTTCCGGAGTTACCGGAGTTGTTGGAGTGAGAATGGGAGTTGCCATCTTTCTTCCCTTTGTCCTTTTTTCTGTCGGACTTGCCAGAGCTGTTGGAGTTATTATTGGAGTTACCAGAGCATGATCTTTCTTTGGTATGTTCCCAGTAATGGGCATCTATGGAGTGGGCGGCTTGTTTAAGGCCGTAGAGGGTGGATTGCTTTGGGGATTGTGTGAGGATGTCTTTGATGCAATCAGGGAGACCCTTGTAGTAGACATGTAGTAGAGCTGAATTGCCCCAGCGTATATGTGCAGCAGCGCGACCAAACATAACATCGTACTTAAGGATTTTTTGGTCGGAGTGCATCCAGAGGTTATCTAAGTCAGCTTCTGCATCACCTTCCAGGTCCAGACTTCCAAAGTTCTCCCAGAGCTGACTGGAGAAGAGTTTCCAGTCAGACAACCACAGGAGTTCTTGTTCCGAGAGGAGTAATGGCTTGAAAAAGGAAAGTGCTGAGTCCTGGAGGTATGTCAAAGCAAAGTTGACCTTTGCTTCATTGGAGGAGTATGTTTTAGGTTGGCTGCAGAAGTAGAGGTGACACTGAAGGAGGAATGTGGGGAGTTTCCAGGGGTCAGAGCCATCAAAGGTCTCAGGTTCCTTGACTTTAATTTTATCAGTTTTAGAACCTTTCATCTCTTGGATTTGCTCATTGAGAAGATTGAGATTTTGGATGAGTGGTCTGGGGTCATTGTCCAAGTCTTGTGCAGGCTCCCGGATGGGCAGAAGACTTCGGAGTTGTGGAGATTGGATTTCTTCAATGTTATTACCCTTGGAGAAAAGGAGGATTGATCAGGGGTAGGGGTTTGTGTATGATGGGAGGGAGGTGGAGTAGATTCAGTGAGAGGAATTAGATGTGGGGTAGGGGTTCTCTGGAGTGGCATGGTGATTTTCGGAGGTATGAGGAGGTGTGAGGATTCAAAGAGTGAGTTTGAATATACTGTTAAGTTAATGCAAAGAACTTAAGAATAAACCAATAATTTGTTCCAGAGCAATCCAGAGCAATGTGGAGATGACTGGAGTTCAGGAGTTGACTCAGAGTAACGCGGAAGGACTTCGGCCTCAACTTATATGTTGTGCCCTTTGAATCCTCGAGTCCAAGATTTCAGGAAGAGTCGAGTCGAGTTGTCATGTCCATGTCCGAACTCTGACTTCCTCCACATTTCTCCATGCTTCCTCCGCAACTCCAGACTATTTCCAATCCTTATCTTCTATATCCAATTCTCTTACAGCCTTGGTTACTATCACAGCCTTGTTAGGCTGTGTCCATAGCCCCTCCAATCTGTTCCTTCTGTTTGTTACTACGTTACTTCCTCATAGCCTCTTTCCTATTTGTCTGATACCTTCGTTATGAACTCCGGACTACTCCAGATTACTCCGCAATTTCAAATGTACTTGTAGTATATAAGTACCTAGTACTCTGGTTGTATTCCTTAGTTCAAATATCAACTTAGTTTCCCTCTCTCTCCTTGACTCGTCTCATTGCTCTCTGAAATCTTGGACTTGAGGATTCAAAGGGCACAACATATAAGTTGAGGCCAAAGTCCTTCTGTGTTACTCTGAGTCAACTCCTGAACTCCAGTCATCTCCTCGTTGCTCCGGATTGCTCCAGAACAAATTATCATTTTATTCTTAAGTTCCTTGCATTGATTTAACACAAGTCAAGGAGCGAGAGGGAAACTAAGTTGATATTCAAACTAAGGAATACAACCAGAGTACTAGATACTTATATACTACAAGTACATTGGAAATTGCGGAGTAATCTGGAGTAGTCCAGAGTTCGTAATGAAGGAATCAGACAAATATGTAAAGGGCTGTGAGGAAGTAACATAGTAATGAACGGAGGGAACAGATCGGAGGGGCTATGAACACAGCCTGACAAGGCTGTGATAGTAACCAAGGCTGTAAGGGAATTGGATAAAGAAAATAAGAATTGGAAATAGTCTGGAGTTGCAGAGAAAGCATAGAGATGTGTGGAGGAAGTCGGAGTTTGGACATGGACATGACACTTTTTATGAATGGTCAACATAGGCAATGGAACAAATTGCAGAAACAATCACCCAGTATATGGTCACTAATACCCAACATGCTGCGGAGGGAAAACGCCTGAAACACAAGGCACCTGCAGACTACGATGGAAACCCAGAAAAGGCTGAACACTGGTTCAAGGCGCTTACATTCTACCTGGATTCAATGTGGATCACAGAAGCAATTGAAAGGATAAGATATGCCATCTTGAAGATCAAAGGTGGCAAAAATGACATAGCCAAGAACTTTGCTGACAAGAAAAGAGATGACATCATAGAAGGAAAAACACAGATGTGGGCCAAGTTCAAGGACGAATTCATCACCTACTTCCTATACACGGACTCAAAAGAAACAGCTAAGAGCAAACTCCGCCAACTGGTGCAGGGCGCCCTCAGTGCCAAAGAATTTATACTAACATTCAAGACCCTTGGAACCCACTCAGGATACTCTGAAGAAGATCTCCTTGATTGGTTTAAGGAAAAACTGAACCAAGGATTAAAGACAAAGATTCAGGACCTTGAGACAAAGGACTCACTTGAGGAATGGCAATGCATCGTGGTTCAATTAGATAGGAACTGGCACCAAGCCAAGGAATGGGAGAAGCAACATGGCCTAACCCAAGAAAGGAAACCCAGACCAAATCCCCAACCACAAGCACCATGCACCAATGACACTCCATCCTCCACCACACAATCCTCTTCATCCAACCCCACCCCTACCTCTAATGTCGTGCCCATGGATGTTGACCAGTTTAGAAAAGAAGGACACTGCTTCAAGTGCAGAGAAAAAGGACACTTGAGTAAAGATTGCACTAAGCCACAAAAATACAATGTGCAAGGTGTTGAAACAGGATTAGATACTGAGCTGGCAAAGAAAGACACTGACAAAGTTGAGAAATTGAAGGAAAAAATCACAATCATGAGAGACATAGTCGCAAACCTGAAGAAGGGTTTTCAGGAGGGCAAGAACTGAGCACGTGTTCTAAGGCCCAGAAAGATGCTTTAGTTAGGAATTCTGTAGTTATTCCAGAGTTGATCTCTAATGAAGACTGGATTCAAAACAAAGCAATTGTGCAATTTGGAAAAGAAAAATATGAAACAGGAACACCACAACACATGGCCAGGATGTTAATCTTACAACAGATGGATATGATGCTAGCTTTGCTACAGAACTGGATGCATGGCACCAGATGAAAAGAAGTGACTGGTGACCTCCTCCTTTGGATTAACATACTAATGGATACGGATGTCATCAGAGCTCTCACGGAACTATCCAAACCAAGAAAACATGTTTGGAGAAATCACAGGAATCAATTGGACATCCCACTTGTAATCCAGATGCTAGACAACAGACGCTCAATCACTAGCACAGGACTCTTAGATAGTGGAAGCACTGGCACATGCATAGATAAGGACTTTGTAAGCAGGAACAACATCATGACAAAGAAATACCCAATTCCTATTCCTGTTTATAATGCTGACAGATCTTTCAACAAAGCCAGACCAATCACAGATTATGTCAAATTAGAACTCCAAATCAAAAACCACCAGGAATGCATTACATTTGCAGTTGCCCAACTTGGAAGGTTGGAGATCTTTATTGGACATGACTGGCTGAAAATCCACAACCCCAATGTCGACTGGAAAACATCCACCATTGAATTCAACAGATGCCCGCTTGAATGCTCTCCTATCTAACTTCCCAAAGACCTGGAGGAAGAAGAGGAAGAAATGGGATTTGAAGAAACCATGGAACCTGGAGAATACCTTCTTGCAGTAGATTTACAAACAGAGGTCAACATATGCGCATTCCAAACCATGGCATCAAAAATAGCAGAAGCCAAATCTGATAAATGAAACAAATGGTTTGAAGAAATGGTTCCAAAAATGTATCACGAATATTGAGAGGTGTTCAAAAAGAACTCTTTTGACAAATTACTCCCACGATGACCATGGGATCATGCTATTGAACTCATCCCTGACTCCAAGCCAGTGGACTGCAAAATATATCTTCTAAGCCCTTCAGAACAAACAGAACTAGACAAGTTCCTAGACAAAAATCTAAAGACTGGATGCATCCAACTGTTAAAATCACCTATGGCATCTCCATTTTTCTTCATCAAAAATAGGAGCTAAACTACCCTTTGAGATATATATGGACCATAAGAACTTACAATACTTCAGAAAACCCCAAAAACTAAATAGACAACAGGCTTGTTGGACCACAGAATTACAAGATTATGTATTTACCTTACATCACCACCCTGGACATTAAAATGGAAAAGCAGACTTCCTGTCAAGATGAGCAGGCCATGAGAAGGGGGAGAAAGACAACAAGAACATCATCCTTCTCAAACCAGAACAATTTCACACCATAACCATACAAGGAATTGATGACAAAATAATGATGCAAATCAAGGCCAATAAATCATGGGAACATCTGATCATACAACACCTTATGGCAAAAACTGCAGGATGGAAGGAAACTGATGGAATAGTTACATGGTATGAACAGATCTACATGCTGAAAGATGCAAAACTCCAAGAACAGATCATCCAGGAAAATCATGATCTCCCATTAGCCGGACACCCAGGACAAGCCAAGATGTACAAACTCATAACCCATGACTACTGGTGGCCCAGACTTTGTGCTAACATCACCAAATATGTAAGCGGTCGTGAGAAATGCCAATGGACAAAGCTGAAACAATCACTTCCCCATGCTCCCCTACAACCCAATGAAATCCTGACCAAACCGTGGGAAACAGTAACCATGGACTTTATCGGACCAATACCAGAATCAAATGGTTACAATCAAATAATGGTTGCCATCGACCAGTTTACAAAAAAGGGTATATTCATTCCCATGCATGACACCATCATGGCACTAGGAACAGCTAAAGAATTCAGGGACCACATCTTCAAGGAACACAGATTGCCAAAGAAAATTATCACAGATTGTGGACCACAATTCAATTCCTCATTCACAAGGGAACTATTCAAATTACTGGGAATAACCCATAACATGTCCACTACCTACCATCCCCAAACTGACAGACAGATAGAAAGGGTCAACCAGGAAATTGAACAGTACCTAAGGGTTTATATTAATCACTGCCAAGACAATTGGGCCGAATGGATTGCAATTGCCCAATTTACCTACAATGACAAAGTCCACATGGCAACTGGTTACTCACCCTTTTTCCTGAACTACGGAATCCATCCCTGAAAAGGAACAGCACCCAAAGGAGAAACCAAGTCACTGGAAGCAGACAAATTTGCTGACAACATGCACCAAATAAGGACTGAAGCTGAGTCATCACTAAAACAGGCCACCAAACAAATGAAGATCGGATATGACCACTATCAAAAGGAACAGCGGAAATATGAGATTGGAGATCTAGTATACTTAGAAGCTACTAATCTCAAAACCCAACAACTGGCCCAAAAACTAGACAACAAATGCCAAGGACCTTTCAAGATTGTCACTAAAGTTGGCAAATCAGCATACAAATTAGACCTTCCATGCTCCTGGAAACTCAAACATCTGACATTCAATGAATCACTCCTTACTCCTTTTATCCTCCCCACCTTCCCTTCTCAAGAAAAACTGCCGCCACCCGCCCCTGTAACCAATAAAGAAGGAGAAACCAGACACGAACTTGACAAGATCATTGATTTCCAACCCCGTGGCCAAGGTTTCCAATACTTTGTAAAATGGACTGGCTACAGACCCAAAGAATACACATGGGAACCACACCACAAGATCCTTGAAGACGCCCCTGACACCATCACTGAATTTCATTGTGAACACCCTGCCACCCCTCGTCCCCTTGACATCCCCCTGAATGTATTTAGAGTTGACATCAAAAATAATGCTCATTTATACAACTTCCCCATCCAACAATGAACAATTACACTCTATATTATTACATCATGACTGCCATACTCTTTATTTTCTATATTCTCCATACCCTATGCAAATGGGTTGCATATGAAATTGAACACTGATATGACCCTGGAGCCACATGAGACCTGGAGAGAAATTTCGAAGAAGTTGGACTAATACCCATCCAACAACACAGAAGGGAATAATTGCGAGGACACAATCCCTTAAAGGAGGGGTAATGTCATGAATTCTTTTTATCCTTCACAACAATCACAATCTAATCCAAAGACAATAGACAATACTGTAGATAAGATAAGATAACAAGTACATACATTTGTTACAACCCACATGATTATTCACATGACCAAACTTTATTACTTACCATCAAACCTTAATCAGTATTCACTTTATATTTATGCGTCTGAGTTTGAATCTGTAGTCTTGGGTTGGTCTATAACTGCCATCATCAACACTCACAGTAGCCAGTAGCCAGTAGTAGTCATTCCCAATACATCTTCTTACCTACAATTTTCCAATCTTAAGTTGAAGATTAAGCCACCAACACTGAGACACATGTTGTTTAAAGTGTTGCTGACAGTGGGATGGGAAGAGGAGGGTTGGAAAGAGGAGGTGTTGGAGTCAGGGGTGCATGGTGCCTGCAAATTGTTTGCTGGTGCAGATTTCTTTTTTTGGATCAGGCCATGTTGCCATTCCCATTTCTTGGCTTGGCACCAGTTCCTGTCTAAATGGACTGCAATGTGTTGCCATTCTTTGAGCAAGTCCTTTGTCTTGAGATCCTGAATTTTTGTTTGTAATCCCCAGTCAAGCTTTTTTTAAAACTGGTCTAGTAGATCTTCCTCTGAGTAGCCAGAGCAAGTTCTGAGGGTTTTGAAGGTTAAGACAAATTCTTTGGCAGTGAGAGCACCCTGTATAAGTTGATGGAGTTTGCTTTTTGCCATTTCCTTCAAATTTGTGTACAAGAAATATGCAATAAACTCCTCCTTGAATTCTGACTATGTCTGTGTTTTTCCTTCTATGATGTTGTCACATTTTTTGTCTGCAAAGTTTTCAGCAATATCATTTTTGCTACTCTTGATCTTTGATATGGCATATCTGATCCATTTGATTGCTTCCAAAATGCGCATGGAGTCTAGATAGAATGTAAGCACCTTAAACCAGTGCTTAGCTTTCTCCAGGTTGCTGTCATAATCCATGGATGCCTCATGTTTCAAATGTTTTCCTTCTGCAGTGCATTGGGTAGTTGAAATAGTGTACTGGGTGATTGTTTCTGTGATTTGTTCCATTGCCTTGGTGGACCATTTGTAGAAGGGGATGAGGGAGGTAATCATATTGAAGATTTTTTGGAGCCAATTGAATAGAGTGTTCCAAAGGTCCATGGCATTAGAAGGATTGAGCAGAGGGTTCTGTAGATTACCCATATCTGTGGGTTCAAATTCCAGTGTTCTGAAAAGCTATGATTGTTTTGGTTGATGTGGGAGGAGTGGTTATGTAGAGAAAGGGCATATGAAGTTTAAGAGGATGTAAAAGATGGGGAGATAGGATAAGTCTTGGATTTTTGTCAGCAATGCTATCAACCACATGTCTTGGTGTCTAGACTTAAACCTTCAACTTATTGGAAGTGATATAAAAGGTTTTGAAAAGGTTTGTATTAGAACTACTACTAGCTACTGATAGCAATGAGTATTGGTGATGACAGTAAGAGACCAACTCAAGACTGGTGAGTCAAACTCAGCTTATTAAATATATAGTGCAGAACTATTAAGGTTTGATGTAGAGTATTAAGGTTTAGTCATGTGTCTTAGTAATGAATGTGAAAAGAAGAATATTGATTATACAAATGATCATGCATGTGACTACTGATTATCTATGACTGTCCTTAACAGATAAGATTAATCTTAGTGATTGTGAGAAGTGAATAAATTTGTGATGGTGCTCTAATACTCACCCACTGAGTTCCAGACACTTCAATCATTCTGGAAGCTGATGCCTCTGATTATGCTCTTGCTGCAATCCTTTTCATCTGTGTCACATCCATGTCCAAACTGCGACTTCCTCTGCACTTCTCCATGCTTCCTCTGCAACTCCAGACTATTTCCAATCCTTATCTTCTTTATCCACTTCCCTTACAGTCTCAGTTACTATCACAGCCTCATCAGGCTGTATCCATAGCCCCTCCGATCTGTTCCCTCCATTTGTTACTATATTACTTCCTCATAGCCTCTTACCTATTTGTCTGATACCTTTGTTACAAACTCCAGACTACTCCGGATTACTCTGCAATTTCCAATGTACTTATAGTATATAAGTATCTAGTACTCCGGCTGTATTCCTTAGTTCGAATATCAACTTAGTTTCCCTCTATCTTCTCGACTTGTCTCGTCACTCCTTGAAATCTTGGACTCAAGGATTCAAAGGGCACAACATATAAGTTGAGGCCAAAGTCCTTCCATGTTACTCCAAGCTAACTCCAGAACTCCAGCCAACTCCTTGTTGCTCCAGGTTGCTCCGGAACGAAACATCGTTTTATTCTTAAGTTCCTTGTATTAACTTAACAATCTGTCTCCCTTCATCTAAAATCCATTCTGTTGCTTTCCACTCTTGGATGTTCAACTCTGTGGAACTCAATTATGATGTTCATGACAAGGAACTTCTGGCTATTTTTGAATCATTCTGGATCTGGAGACACTACCTCAAAGGCTCCAGTACTCCAATCAATGTTATAACAGATCACAAAAATCTTGAATATTTTTCAACCAGGGCCCATAACCTGTGAAAGACTAGCTAAAATAGGTAATTGTATCAGTGCAACACTATACTTTGAGTTGTATGTAAAACTCACCTCAGCCATGCAATGGAAATGACCAAGGGGATCTGTGTACTGGTCCATGGATGTCCATCTGTAAACTGTATAGTACCAAAAGGCTTCTATCTCCTGCACCCTCCTGCTTGAGTGAATGACAGTTTGCATTGCCATGTGACCCATGCGTGTTCTGAGTGCATGTTATGCAATCCTGTTTCCAACATGCCACCTGCCATTGTTTGAGTTCATTCGCTGAGGTTCACATGGTTTGTTATTAGGTAATGAGTGTGGGAAACCCAGGTGGGTATATGAGTAACGGTGTCACGGAAATGCCACATTTCTTACGCTAAAATGCTTACTAAAACTGATTGGCTCTTGCAACATGTCTTCCGAGGTCACCCTCATCGACTTTGTTAACACAGTACCGCAGCCGGTAGTCGCTATTCTTATTCAATGTGCTCCTTTCATTGCTGCTGTTCGTTTTGCATTGCAACTCGTCAGCTGGAGGCGGCCCTGGTACGACTCTTGCCTTGTGATCGTTTCCTGGTGGGCAATATGTCTGCTAGCAGATTCTATACTGCGCTATCTGCTCCCTATTATCACAGTTTTTGTAGTAACAACATACACGTTTGCACAGCGGGAACCAATTACGACGACCACAGAAATGTTTCTACACAATATCGTAACGGATATGATGATAATCCACCATCTTCTACCATCCCAACCCATATTTCCCCCCCTAAAGAGCTTTTCACGCGTAGTAGCAGCGGTATATATTCCTTACCTCTACACCACCCACTATGTTCCGCTTCGTATCCTTTTTGGCATATTTGGTACTTTCTTACTTGTTACTCGGGCACCCTTCCTTAGCATCGTCAGCTCGACGCTATCCCGTAGCGCTTGGCTTCGCTGGTCTTCTCGATACTTTCTCTCCTGGGTTACACAGAAGACCTTCCCTAACATCACGCTTTCTCATCAGCCTACTCCTGCCGAACCGACACCGTCTCCCTCGTTTCGGTTCTTGTTTACTATCTGTGAAAACCAGCGATGGTGGATGGGGCTGGACTGGACTGCTGCCCTTTTACCTAACGAGCGCCCATCATGGTGTACACCTGAACCCGGTTATCAGCCTGTGTCACCTCCTAATGTGTTTGTCCTTCCATCTCCAGCAATGGTCTATACCAGAGATAGCATGGGTCGGCGTATTAGACGTAAGGCGTCATGGAGCTGGGAAGAACACGAATGGAAGGTTATTTTGAGACGCGAAGGCGTGGGGTCCAGTCGTATCGAAAGGCCCATACCCGAAGATAATCAAAATGCCGGTGGGGAATCCCAGTCTGCGGGTAGCAGACTGTTAAGGGCGGCAGGAAAGATGCGGGAGTCTAGTATTATAGGAAGAGGAAATCTAGATGACTCAGGACATAATGGTGATAAAGAGGGGAGATACGACGAGGAAGATCCACTTAGGACGGACAGTGATGGGTGGGTGTATGGAGATAACAAGTGGGAAGGATTGAGTAGCAAAGGCGGCATCGGCAAAGTCATTTTATTCTCAAATTTGCCAATCGTGTGCTTAACGATCTGATATGTCTACAGTACACTCGATTTCGCCGCTGGACCCGTGTTGCTGTTGTGAGTGAAACAGTGGAACTTGTAGACGATGGTCCACTCGGGATAGCAGCACCGGAAGGACCATCTTACTTATCCAATAATCATGTCCACGCTGCTGGCACACTGACTGCTCGTCCCAATGACGAAACCCCTTTACGTCAACGTCTGCGTTGGGCACTCTCAAAGCAAGATACTCCAAACTCCTGAAAATTTTAGATGTAAAGAGAAAAGGGTGTAGACTATATCAATCCAGGACTTGACCATGGAAAGGAGGGGGGGGGCATTGGGGAATACTGAAGCTGAAGTTTGAGAACCAAAACATACCTAGGTAACATTTCTCACTGTCGCACACAATAATTTATTTTTGACAGTTATACTTATAATCCAAGAAGCCAAAATATCATTGGAATCGATATTGGAATGGCCATTCTGCACATCCATTGACACCAGATTTGCTACATTATTATAATATAATTAATATATGCTTTTTGCTGTCAACTGTGATTATACTGGCCACGTGCGCATCTGGGCATCTGACAAATCTTTGCTCCCTTTTACTGTTCTTTCATCCAAGTCATTGTCGTCCAGCAGGCCTGCTCACTCTCCCCGAATTCGACAGACTGACGCTTTGAGCGGCAGTATTCTCTATCTTTTATGCAATGGCCCTTCGTTTCCAACAATCAAATTACGACCTCCCTGACGTCCCCATTCCTACTACACGACAACCTCGTCACCCAGGAACAACCATCCGTAGAGCCAAAACACTCACCAGGCCAGAACGCAGTGTTGCTACTGCACCCTTGATCAATCCACAGGGGCCTTTCTTGTCTGCACAACATGGCTCCCTCCCATATCAAAGCAAAAACGAATACAACGGCTCAGTCTCTTGGAAATATTTTTCAATAGCCGTGACCTTTTGGGCTCCGAATTTTCTCCTCATTTCTCTGGGTAGAATGAAGGACAAAGCCATCAGGCAAGCGTGGAGGGAGAAGATAGCTCTTTGCTTTATCATCCTTCTACTTTGCGCTGCCATAGGTTTTGTTACCGTAGGATTCCAAAAGGTCCTTTGCCCCGATAACGCTCCCTCCGACAGTAGGTTTCTTCGCGTCAATAGCGTGCCCGGAATCATTGGAGTTCAGGGTGTCGTGTTCAACGCCACATCGGTCAAAGCACCTGAGGGTGTTGATTTCGCTAACTTGCTGAGGAATCCTGGGCAGGATATCACGGCACTTTTCGCACGCAACGCTCGAGACTTCTCTACATGTTTAGGCCTCAATTTTCGTATTGCAACTGACGAGCCCTGCTCTCCATCCACTCCTTGCCCACTCGGGCCCATAAGTACTCCCTCCACGTTCCAAAACCTTGCTCTCGTGAAGACGAATTACCTCGCAGGATATTCGTGGGAACTAGTATCCGCTTCAGATAATTACATCGTACTCGACGGCGCTGTTCTTAACATGAAGCCTTATCTGAAGCTTCACCCAACCGCCATTACCAGCGATCCAGTAGACAAAGCACTTCGAACCTTGCTCAAAAAGCCTTTTAGCGCCAGTGGAAAGGATGGTACTCGTCTCTTCTCTGGTCGTGCTGACCTCGTATCCGCCATTCCTTGCTTGAAGCAGCGTTACCTAGCAGGGAGCATCGACAAAGTTCCTCCCGGTTGTTTTGTTTCCGCTTTGTTCCTTTATATTGGCCTCATCGTTATCCTCGGCCTCGTCTTCGTTCGCTTTATCATGGCTTGCGTATTCAATTGGTTTCTGTCAGAGAAACTTGCAGGCCCACCCAACATACAGGAGCTGGATCGGGCTGCTATTAGTCCAGCCGTGATGCCCGGCGGCGCTAACTTATCTGTCGACAATAAGAACGGAACAGCGCCGTGGGCAGGAGCCGCTGGCGCGAAAGCCACAAAAATCTCCAAGTCTGGCCGATTGCTTGCTTCCTCATCCAGTACCACCCTGATCAGCAGTGAGAATACTTCCCCCATCATGAGCCTCGCTCAAATTGGTGCCGAATTGTTCGCCGTCTGCCTGGTAACCTGTTATTCCGAAGGCGAGGAGTCCCTCCGGACCACTCTGGATTCCATATCTACAACGACATATTCCGATGCAAGGAAACTGCTTTTTGTCGTTGCAGATGGTATGATCACTGGTGCAGGCGAAAAGAGGAGCACACCCGACATTTGCGTCTCGCTTCTGGACGCTGACTCTCGGTTCGGGAATCCAATGCCTATGAACTATGGTGCCGTCGGCTCTGGCAATCAAGCACATAACAGGGCTATGGTATATGCTGGGCATTACAGTAGGCTATCTTTCGCTGCTTTAGATTTCTAACTGACCGTCCCTTTAAAAGCCATCGCAGGTCGGCGGACGCCCACTGTTATAGTGGTAAAATGTGGCACTGAACAGGAAGCTGCGACCAATAAGAAACCGGGGAATCGAGGCAAACGCGATAGCCAACTCATTCTTATGAACTTCTTCTCTCGAGTGACGTATAACGATCGCATGAGCCCCTTGGACTTCGATTTGTTCCGAAAGATACATATCCTCATGGGTGTAACCCCGGATTTCTTCGAGGTTGTACTAATGGTAAGGGTCTTTGTAGTCTCTTGATGACTTCACTAAATACGTCCTAGGTGGATGCTGATACCAAGGTTTTCCCGGAATCCCTTGGCTATCTTGTCAATTGCATGCATCACGATCAAATGATCATGGGTGTCTGCGGGGAAACGCGTATAGCAAACAAACGGCAGTCATGGGTCACTGCTATCCAGGTCTTCGAGTATTTTATTTCACACCACCTTGCAAAGGCCTTCGAATCAGTCTTCGGCGGTGTGTCGTGTCTACCCGGCTGTTTCTCTATGTTTCGTCTTAAAGCAAGGAAAACTACTCGCGATGATTGGGTCCCACTCATCGTCAAACCTGAGATTGTCAAGGAATATAGCCAATCTGAGGTGACGACCCTCCATCAGAAGAATTTGCTACTCCTCGGGGAAGATCGCTTTCTGACAACTTGTCTCTTGCGCACATTTCCCAATCGCAAGATGATGTTTCTACCCCAAGCTAAATGTCGAACGATTGTTCCTGACACCTTCTCCGTTTTGCTCTCACAACGCCGACGGTGGATTAATTCTACAGTGCATAACCTTATGGAACTCGTTTTAGTCCGTAACTTATGTGGCACATTCTGTTTCAGCATGCAGTTCGTCGTCTTCTTAGATCTCATTGGAACTGTTGTCCTCCCTATTGCCATATCCCTCACCTATGCGCTTGTTGTTGGGATCGCCTTGACACCACCCAAGACCTTTCAGGAAGCTATACCACTTATGTTATTGATTGCGGTACTTGGCTTACCCGCCGTTCTTATTTTGATTACCACCAGGAAGGTGGTGTACGTATTCTGGATGATTATATACCTTATGGCTCTTCCTATATGGAATTTCGTACTTCCTGTTTACGCTTTTTGGCATTTCGACGATTTTTCTTGGGGGGAAACTAGGTACGATTTGCAACTGGAGAATCAACGCCCCTTGCTGATTCCTTTTCAAAACTAGGAAAGTTGAAGGTGAAGGGAAAGGAGAGGGACACGGTAGTGGCGGAGGGACTTCTCAAGGGCCCCAGTTACCTATGCGACGCTGGGAAGACTGGGAGCGCTCGCGGCTGCGTAAAATCAAACGCGAGGAACGACGACGGAGAGATTTCGAACGCTCGCACCCTTCCGGATACGTCGCTGGTGAGGGTGAACTGCTGAGCGTTCAGGGTGCGGATGCACGAAGCCAGTATGACGGTTCAGATACGTTGTCAGTTGGATCCTCTGACGAAGATCATTGGGGGCTTCAAATTGGTATTTACAACGAAAACAACACACAGTTCCCTCCCCCGCCTGTTGGTCTATTAGTCGCTCAAGATCAGCTGCAGTCGGCAAAAACTGTCGGAGGTGCAGAGCTCGAAGCTATGTTGGAAACTGGTTTCGACGACAGATTAACACAGCCTACATCAACTTACGCTCCACGTTATCACTTAAGTGACGGCTCGACAGTGCAGTTGGCAAACATCAACGGCGAGGGATACGCTCCACTGCAACGGTCCAGCTCTCCTGGCCTCGGGGTTCCACCCCCAAACGCTATATCGCCGACTTCGCCCACGATTAATATGAGCGGGGAACCTCCGAGAGGCGGCCCAAGAAGGGGCCATGACATCGAAGAGCGCTACGGCCCACTCGGACCCTTAGATCCTTCCATAAAGATCTAAACCCCGTTACTAGATGACTATTGTTTCGCTCATAATTATCAACCCCCTGACATCTATCAATAATTATACCCGCCATGTCCGTTATCAGTACTTTCTCCTCGCCCGACCACGTAAACCTTTCCAGAACATAATAACTTTTTGATCACAGTGCAAGTCGTAATCGCAGAATATCTCTCCATGTTCTAGTGTGAATTAGGGAGGGATTTCGCAGAAAAACAGATAGGGCCGCATGTGTCCTGCATGACAGTACCACAACCCAGGTCTATAACCCAAGCATGATCTTGAGTTATCAAATAGAAAATGCATGCACACGCTGGGCCCCTTAATTATGTTCTTCAGCTTGCTAAAAATCACCATAGGTTGCAGGAGCATGGTCGAAGCCTACTCTAAATCTTCAGACCATGCCACCGTTGTACAGAGCTAACGATAGATGGCAAATACTATATACCGTAGGGGTGGATTTAGTCCTAAGTTATGGGCGAGGGGCCTGATGTGAGCCGCTTTGCAACAGAACGGGAACATCAAACTCTACAATTTGCTCTCCTCCACCACGTTCTATTTTGAGAAGTCTCTTAGCTACACAACCATACAAGGTTCGAGCTGCACTTTGAGCCGTAGCACTTGGACCGATGTCGGCCTTAGCCCTACCTGTCAGGATAGCTTTCACTTTCCCTAAAGATAGCGAAAAATGTGGAGGACAAGTTAACAAGGAGAGGAGTAGCTGGGCTATCATTATCTGTTGAGATGTGGCGGAAGTAGAGGGGCCCGTAGATATCAAGGAGTCACTTGTCTTCAATGGCGGAGACAGAGACGACAATGATTTAAGGTGTACTCTGCCATTAGATTTAGCAGGATGAGTATAATCCAAGTGACGACATACATAGTTTCTTCAGGTCCGGGATGCTGGCCAGAGGCAACACTAAAAGAATGTCCAGGCATCAATACATCGCCTACGGTAGCCCAGATTCTCGTCTGTTATGAGTCGATCATCACACTACCAGATTTGATACTCTCTCAGATCCTTACCGTGATGTATTCTACTTCACTGGTCACTGACACATGCATTTGTTCAATCGAAGCCGTTTCTGAATGAGCGAGCGTATTTGCTAAATTTTTATGCGGAGGGAGATCTTCGTGCTCTGAATTCCTCCGCATTGGAAAAGAACCTCGAGGGGAACTCCGAGGTGGATTACTGTGTGCTTCGCCATCTTTAGTGTGTTCGGAAGCTTCTTGGATGCCCATCTGCCTCTCTTTCACGATCTGAGGGGATAGCGAAACAACGCGGGCGTGGCGGTTACCGCTTAAGGCTGGTGAAAGCTCCCCAACGTGAGAGTTGTACGACTCCATGAAGGAAATTGGAGGAACGTCCCCCAAGTCAATTTTCTCATCTAGCAGATTGTCGGAGAAGCATAATGCATTAGATCTAGTAGGCAGATCCCCCCCGGTGCTGCACTCTTGTGGTAAAGCGGCATCAGGTTGAAAGTTCCGCTCTGCTGGGATGGATGTCACCCGCGCCGGTAGCAGATTGTCCTTCAGTGCCATGAGATCTTTTTTCTAGTAAAAAAGTTCATGGAGCACGCATAGGCATGCAGATGGCTACACACACTTTGCCGCAAATTATGCAAGCGTTCTTGAAGTACGTGAATGCGGCGCTCTTCCTCAGCAAGCAAAATTTTCTTCGATTGATTTTCAGGAAGTTGATTCTAAATAGATGAAGCCAGACCTCGTAATAAAAAACGTTATCAGATATACTGACTTGTTGCAGCACGTTGATCAGACTCTGAGAATTCCGGCGGGCGGTGGCGAGGAGCTCTAAAATGTCCGCCACCTGGACTTGTGCTCGTGGCATAGGCCTAATTGTTTGGCTATAGCAGTTGTAGAAAGATATGAACGATATGTATTACAACTCACTAACGATCAACACATTTTAAAGCTGCCTGAGCATATACCTCCGGCTCAATTTCTCCGAAGTCCTGAGTCGCTATACGTCGTGATGTAGGTTTCCGGAGCGGCGTTGCGCCTGCAAACTCGGCTCGGGTAATTTGGGATCCAGGGGAGATTGTAGAAGGCTGGAGGGAGAAAAGTCCGAGCTCTGAAGAGTCTATATCACGAATAAGGTCTCCTATATGAGTGCTCAATACAGCACTCGCAAAAGGGCCAGTAACTGGAGTGGTTATGGAGTTGCTGATGGCATTAATTGCCCGCGTCGCGCGTGCTAAACGGTCAATCTGGTCAGAGAGCAGTGAAACCATGATGTGA
Organism: Calocybe cyanea; assembly: GCA_018851305.1. Lineage (NCBI taxonomy): Eukaryota > Fungi > Basidiomycota > Agaricomycetes > Agaricales > Lyophyllaceae > Calocybe > Calocybe cyanea. Next base: position 17,555 of record JABCKL010000003.1, read on the forward strand.
CAGATGTGACGCCCAAAACTCGAACGACATCACGGGTGTCACGCACACAAAGTGTCTGATGCGGCGCAAGCAAGCATAGCAAAGCAAAGAACTCACTAGGCTAAAGCTTTTTCTTCCAGTTTACTCAAGATCTTCTCAATCGTGCTGCCCATTTCCCTCGTCATATTAGTTTTTTCACCTCTTCAAAACCTCCCACCTGTCTTAAACTTTCCAAGTGGCTCGAACCTTCCCATATACCTGATTCCGAACCCATGTGGGAGCCCTTGCCGTACATCGTCTACGGCTATGCTATCCACCCTTTGACACCTTCACGTCGTGATACAAGACTATCCAGCCGACATCGATTGTCCGGCGTGACAGATATCTCAACCGAAGGTGATCTCACTCACCGTGATGTTGTTTCGCTGGAGGTTGGCGATGAGGTCTACGCATTCGAAAAGTACACCCCGAGAAGCAAGGAACATGTCGAAGGTATATGGTATCGTGGGTGCGTTGTGAACGTCAGCAGCCAGTACCCACTACTTATATTACCGACTATAGTTATGTTGTTTCTACAACTCGTCGGCCGCCTGTTACTTGGGCATTACACGACCCTACATCCTCCACTTCCTTGAAGGCTGTCCCGACCAAAGTCGAAGAACCACAACAGGTTTTCATTGGAATATTTCCGGCTTCCCATATTTTCGTTCGTGACGAACTTTCCGATGCCGAAGGAAGGCTCCAGGCCCTAGCTTCGACTCTTGGAAGTTCCGCGAATGGTGTGAACAGCTACGGTGGCTTTCATACTCACAATAGTTTTGTCTCTGACGCATTATCCGTGCGAAAGGGTGGATCCAATGTCGGCATGGATCTACTGAAAGAAGACGAAGACGGAGAACTTTACGCCGCTAGAAAATCATTCAGGCTTGGCCCTCCCCCAGACCAAGCCAACTCGTCTCGAGCTGGCCTGCCAGTGTACCCGGCAAGCTTGCGCTCGTCGTCTCCTGCCGACTCTCAGCTAATAAAACCTTTACCGCCGCGTCCATCGCTCAAGTCTGGTGACGACACAGCCTCAGGAGCTGCTCAACCAATCATTGACGAAATTGCTTCTGCGTTGCGCGAATGGCACACTCTAATGTTTACCTATCTCGCACGCCGCGATTATAAATTATTTCATCTTGTTAGGGAGCATATTGAAGCGCTACATTTGGGTCGGCGACAACTCTTGGCACAGACTTTGAGCGCAGAGGAAACAATCAACATGCGTCGCGAATGTGTGAAAAGGCTGGTCAGTGGGAATCTCGTGCAGGGGCTCGATGTAATTGTCAGACATCCAACTTGGGGTGGTCTCGTCAGTGTTGATGTTGAAGGAGACATCGATCCTCGTAGCTGGATTAGTGCGGTCCGTATGTACGCCATGCAGACCTCGTTGGCGTATTCAGCGTTATCTTCGGATGATGTCAGATCTTATACCATGGGCTCGAGCACTGACTACGTTCCTGTGGGTCCGTTGCCCACACCTGCTCATTCTGCATTCCCCGATCTTCCCAACCACATTAGGACACATTCTCAGGGCTGTCTCGGTCCAATCGAGGGTCTGAAACCAGCAACTGCAAAGTTCTATCACATCTATCTTGATGTTCGCGCTTTTGTTGCTTCTCCATGTGCACCAGGCGAGACAGCCGAATTATTTTTCTCGTTATACAAGAAACAAGGCACTCAGTTTGTTACTGAGGAATTCTGCGCCATTCTCAATCATAACGGCGTGCTCGCCCGTAACCCAGCCGGTCGTATACGGACTCTTTTTACGGACTTAGCGCCACCTGACGTGGTAGACCCCATATATCTTGTCTGTCGTATCGTACGAAACGGCGCTCTGAAGCTTGGAAGCCCGATCAGCTCTGGTTCTACCCAGGATGGTGGGAGAAGAGTCTCGGAGGGTTCATCCCGGCCCGAGAACAGTGCCAGTGTCTCCTGGAGTGACGTTGAATTGGAGTCCAAGGGATCGCTCAACGATGCGTCCTTGCAATCCCGGCGTCCATTCGGTTGTGCAGTCCTGGAACTTACTCAGCTAAGCAAAATGGTGGCAGACAATTCTGATACTTCATCCCTTCGTGAGCACGTAATGCCAATTTATGTTCCAACCAATGAGGTGTCTTTTTCGATGATTCATCAAAACATCATAAACAACAACGTCAAAGAATTCGACAAGTCATCTCGGTGAGTATGATGCATCTCCCACAGTTACATGTCGGGCTGAGCGCAACGTCATAGCGCCGAAATGGCTGCTGTGTCTGTCAAGGTATTTCGAGGCGACTCGGAAGCTATTGTCCGAGAAAATATGTCGCTTCTACAAGACGTTCCTCATACCTTACGGCTCGGATTTCCGGACGTTGTTTTCCCAGGCGAAGTTCGAAATGAACTGTACATTAAACTTTGGTGTGGCGACTTCACTGGAACCCATAGTTCGACTCCCCGTTTAAGTATGGTTAATCTGGCAAGGGGTCAGATGGGTGTATCGTACAACAATGTACAGGTTACCGTCGAAGTCAAGGACCAGCAGGGAAACACCATAGAAAACGTTATCTCACAGGGCAGTGGAGAGCCCTTCATGACAAGATTCCACTCAATGGTTTTTCAGCGATGTAACGAGCCCACTTATGGCGAACTTATCAAAATCCAGCTCCCACTCGAAGGCAAGCCCTTGTGGCATTTGTTCTTTACCTTCCGTAACCGGACAGGACGGGATCGGCCTAGCAGTAAAACCGTTTTGGACGCTTCGGATCGTCCTTTCGCATTTGCCTTTCAACCTTTGTTTCCCGATCATAATGCCTTTGTTGAAGATGGAAGTCGCATGCTAGTCATGTACCGAGCGGATAAGTTAGCGCAAATTCCGTGTGATGTCTATCTATCCGCACCCTGCTGGCTTCCCGGTGGACAAAAGTCGGACCAAATTATTATACCCGCCGAGCAACAACGCCTGGCGCCTGCGATGAGGGATACCCTGACAATTCGCACCTCGCTTTGCTCGACGAGATTCACTCAGAATAGTGTATTGTTGCATCTTCTAAATTGGGAGAAACTGGATGACAAGGACCTTCTTCCAACCATTCTATCAAAGTTTACTTTTGTAGGAGAAGGTGAAATCGTCAAGTTTCTTCGCAATATCTTCGACTCCTTATTTGCAATTTTGGTTTCGCACCTTAATCAAACCGGGGAGATGGATCACTTGGTGTTTAACGCTTTGGTGACTGTGCTTGGTATCGTTCAAGATCGCCGTTTCAGCAACTTTCAGCCTGTCCTAGACGTCTACATTGACAAGCATTTCAATTGCGCTGCAGCCTCATCCCACCTCATCCATTCCTTGAATCGACTCTTACTCAATCCAACGTCAACAGAAACGGCCTCACCCCTTCGGGCAGCACTCAAAGTTTGGCATTACATCTTCAAATTCATTGCGCGGTCGCGGGAACTGCAAAAGGCTAAGGAGATTGGCATGGGCGGAGACACAACTGCGGAACACCTTGATGCAACATTCAAAAGAGAGCTGCGTTCTCACCTCTCAGAAGTTACCCGCATGATGTCGACATCATCTCCGCCTTCAATTATAGGGACACAGACGATAGCATTGCAACACTTCACCTCTATATTACCCGAACTCGCCAAAATATTTCCCACTGTGGAGCTGGTATCCATCGCGACGACATTCGCGAATGCTGTCACGGTTGGGAAAGGAAAGATTCTGATATGGAAACTCATCATGTACCTGCAAATCGTAAAAGGATTTCTTTTCGATAATCCGCAATCTCGACCCCTCCTGGTTGAAGCAGTCGTTATCTGGATCAAACCTCATTTTGGCCGATACGACGAGTATGTCCATACCCAGTCAAACGACAACGAAGGTGCCCGGGATGCAGCTCGAGTCAGCTGGTTAGAGAGTATCCGGCTATGTGTCACAATAGTTGCTGTAATGCTGGACAAACTGCAGGAAAACTTAGTGAATCCAGCCATTCGTGCTGACAGGCTGGCTTTGCGAGCAGAACAAGACAATGTGGAATATCTTTTATCTCTCTTACCTAGGTATGCGAATTGATGATTGCATCCCACAGTAAATGACTACTTCCAGACTCTTGGACTCTTATCGAGAACTTCAAAATCCTGCTTCGCTCAAGGCTATGGAGAAGTCACTCACAACCTCCAAAAGCCCCAATCCTGTCACTTTCCCGGAGTCGTATCCTTTTTCTTTACTCGCTTACCTACCAGATACCCATCGGGGACCCAATACCGCGCCCGTACTAGGAGATGGTGAGGCCTTGTTCAACGCTACTCTCGGGGAAACCGCGACCGTCTTTCTTGTCCTTATTCTTTCCTCACCCACTAAGCATATCCTCGAATTCTTCGAGAATAGCCTAGAAATTGAAGGACGAGAAAGATTTGTTGCTCTCCTTTCCCGTTTTTTCAACGTGGCTACATCCATACTTGAGCATGACGCGTTTCCGAAATCCTGGCTCAACGCCAATATACTGGCACATAAAGTTTTAATCAAGATGATGGATCCTATCGCCACAATCATGGAAAAGGAGTTCATCCCGGCGCAACAAAACGAATCTCAATTTGACGCAAATCTTTGGAAAGATTGCTTGCATATGTTGTTAAAACTCCTCTCCTCAGACCAGTTGGTGATAGAGGAGTTCAGTCCACAGGTAAGATTTAGCATGTATAATCATTTGCGACCACTGTTTATTTCTCAAGTCAGAGACGCCGGGCAGTGTGGCGCCTCGCAGGCGACCTCAGGGGGGAGGGTGCTTCTATTCTGTTGAACTTATGGCAAGCGCTTGGGTGGGCTGAACATATCTCAAGCAACGGCGACCCTCCAATCCGCTATGGAGTGAGTAGCAACAGCAAATACAAGGGGTGTCGTCTGACCCAAGTCTAGGGTTATCAAACCTACCTCCACTCACTTGTGGGACATGTGGTTAACCTATGCTTGAGTCATCATGACCAATTACGGAATAACGCGGTGCAAATCCTCTATAGCATGATTGTCTCGGAGTATCACCAATCCGAACACTTTGAAGAAATTGAGAACGAACTCGTCACGCGTCTCGACTCTTTATTCATGTCGGATAGCAAAGGGGACGACATTTCCCGCGCCTTCTTCATTGGACAACTTCGACACCTCTTTGAAACATCAGATGTTGACGAGCAGCTTCGAGAGCGCGTGTCCAACTTTCTTGATTCGGTCGATCTCTTTTTAGAGCTATTGTTGAGCGTGCGAGCCCTTCCAGAAGGTGAAGAGTTCGCTGACGATCGCGTGATCGCTACTGTGAGCATGTTGCGCGTGATCCTGCTCCATACTTATTAACCTCCGGGGCCGCAGTTGAGACTTATGAATTTTATCAGAAGGATTGGCCGGGACGAAATATACATCAAATATGTTCACCAATTGGTTAACGTGAGAGCGTCCTTCAGCACAAGATCTCCAGCTCATCATCGGTTTCACTATTATCAGATGCATCTTCAGTCTCAAAATTATGTGGAAGCTGCTCTCACATTGAAGCTACATTCTGACTTGCATGAGTGGGACCTTAACTCATTCATTGGACCCATGGAAGACCTTGGACTTCCCCAGCAGTCTCACTTTCACCGGAAAGAGACTTTGTGCTTGTTGATCCTTGATTACCTTGGTAACTATCTAGCTCAACGCTGAGGAGTCATAATGATGTCTTTGCAGGTAAAGGAAAAGCTTGGGAGCGAGCGGTTGATATCTGCAAGGAATTGGCGTATCAGCATGCAGAAGTTACGTTTAACTAGTATGTCTCCCTTCTCCCCTAACTCCAAAATCCCATTTAAGATAACAATACAATGCCTAGCGCTCGACTGTCAGAGATACTGCGTCACCAAGCAATGCTTCTTGAGCATATAGTAACTGAACAGCGGTATTATTCCGATTACTTCCGAGTGACCTTCTATGGAAATTTTCCAGCGGCTATTCGTGACAAGCGCTTCATCGTAAGGTCATCGACACAAGTAAATGACGTTTTCTGACTAATGCACTTAATAGTATCGTGGATACGAATGGGAGAAATTCGGGGCATTCTGCGAACGTATGCTGAATAAACATACTGGTGCAAGGGTACTGAAAACTCTTGGCGACCCTCCTGTCGATATTCGCTTTGGGAATGAACAATGGATACAATGTGCTGTTGTTACACCAGAGCCTGATCGCACCCGGCCCATATTCACGAACCCAGACGTACCCTTACCTGTCCGTACCTATTACGAGCATAGGTGAGCCGTGACATGTTTGTGCTGGACATTTTTAACGTGCCGGTAGTGCAATTAACTTGTTCTCCTCATCTCGTCAAATCAAGAAAACCACCAGAGATGGCACAGAAGAGATATGGCTTGAGAAAACATACTATAGGACAGAAGAAGCATTCCCGACCGTGTTACGACGCTCCGAAGTTGTCGACCTGGAACTGGTTGAAATCTCTCCACTTGAAAATGCGCTCAATGAAGTTGAGCAAAAAACAAAGGAGCTAGCCGCATTGAACATGAAATATCAAGCGCTAGCGAAAACATCTCAAGTTGTGGTTACAAACGCTTTGGCGATGTCCCTGAATAGCGCAGTCGATGCGCCCTTAAATACCGGCATAGCTTCATATCGACAGATGTTTCTCAGTCCTGACTATGTAGCTCGGAATCCCGAACGAGCCGAGCTAGTGGAAAAATTGCGGACTGCAATTGATGATCAGGTGTTGTAAATTGCCAATGTTGCTAGACACTCGGCTAACGAATACACGATTGATCAGGTCCGTGTGATCGACAGTTGCCTGAAGTTGCATCGGCACCTTTGTCCCCCAGAGTTTATACCCTTTCATGAAACACTCGAAAAATTCTTCAAAAAAAACTTCCGGGATGAAATACGGGGTCTTGCAGTGTATGGAGTTTCGGACTCTATGACACCTTCGCTACAATTACAAAACAGTGCAACAACTTCGCACCAGCCCTCACTTTACGAGCAATCACTGCAACGGACTATGTCCACTTCTTCGACCACGCGCAATCATCTAATTCTGCCGCCTCTGCGGCTGAGTCAACCGAGCATAGGGGCCACACCGTCGTCATCGCCTTCAAGTGCAAAAAATCATATACCCCACTTAAAGCAGACACCCCTTCAGCGACATTTGGCCCATCTTGCGCGACATGGCATTAATGGCGTGTCGTCAGCACCTGGCGAAAACGGTGGAAGCGACTCGCTTTCCGTAGAGTCTCCGCGAAACTCCTTTGTTAATGTGGGAAATACTGTCCACCCGTCTGCAGTGGCACAGACGTCTGGCACCTCAGTGGCCCCATCGCATGTCGGAAGTCTTGGTTCGTTTGGCTCACTGAGGGTGCGGCTGTCTCGGTTTGGAAGTCTGACTTTCGGAAGACGTGTGAACTCTTGAACACACCAACCCAACATATCCTATTGTTTGTTCTTTCACGTAATTGTCACTTACTCTAGCTTTGCGTTGTCATTTATAAATTTAGAGGCTTCATCAACCGCTCTGTGTCTTGAGCTCTCTCGTGCTTTCTTATGTTGGTTTTCAGGCGAGGCCCCCTTATTGATAACATACCGGAATTATTGGAATATAACGACTTCGGCTTCGCAGCCATTGTACTAGTCAGGTGGAGAAACGTTAACCCTGTTAAACGCCGAGAAGCATGGTAAACGAGAGATACAGGTACATGAAGTCCACGAGGTATTTAATCAACCAGGACACCAATCGGGAGAGGGTGCTCTGACAAGAACAGAAAGGAAGGCGGTTAACTCCACAGCTCTTCAGGTATACAATTTGAATATGCCAGACTATCGTAGTGTGCGTTGAAATCGACTTCTGAATAGCTGATATCTGGTGTGCCTTGCTGGGTAACCTCATACGCAGCATATGAATCTAGTGCCGCGGCGTCTAGTGTAGTCTTGAAGTCGCACCATTGACCGCTAGAATTCAACACACCAACCCCAGGAGGACCGTTCTCGCAACTATACGGCTGATACGCGGCGATTGAGGCGGGGATTTCCAGGGGCGAGCATAATGATTCGGAACCATCTGATGAAGTCAAGTATGCGAATTCATCCCGAAGAGATGTTGGAAGAGGAGAGCTGTCCACGTATGTATTTTCCAACTTTATATGAGGAGGCATCGATACATAGCTAGCATCCTCAGAACTATCGGATGGTGATTGCTCCGCAGAAGATGAGTCGGATGCCGTGACCGGCATCGTATCTATCGCCTGTAATACAGGCGTTAAGAGAATAGCGTGTGGACGAGATGCGCACTCACATATTTTGACAGAATCTTATCTAGTGCCTGGTCGAGTAAAAACCAATCAAATACTTTCAAATCCTTTTCAATGTTCCTCGGTTTCGGTTCAGGAAATTGCATTATGCGCTGGAAAAACTCCTCAAAGCCTGGCTTGTGTTTGGACACCGTGGTAGGGCGGAGGCCCTCAAGGTTTCTCCTGATTCGGTTTTTTTCCTCGACGGGGAAATTGTTATTGGTGAGGCGCTCGAGTAGAAAGATGATGTCCACGGAAGTGACATAGTAAGAGTCAGAGTCCTCTCTGTATATGCATGAAATTACGCTATCGGCGTCACAGTAATCCTCGGCTTGTATTGGTTCGCATGATACGATGAGGCGACGTCCATCTTGTATTTTATCGAAGCGCACTAGGCGTCGGCCGAGTGCAGATTCTGCGGGACTCCAGTCGGAACAGATGTCCATAAGAGGAGTAACAATGTCTAGAAGGGGGGTTTGCATATGCAAGTCCCTTTCTTTGTTGCTCTTGGATTGAACCATTGCATCAAATTTGGACCGGCGATGAAGCTGAAGCTTTTGCTTGGAGGTAGAGGAGTCTGTACGTCCGTTAATAGGAGATACTGGGGACGGAGTCGAAATGTGGGAGGCGTCCCTACGTCGAATAAAGTTTGTTTGAGGCGAATTTTGGGAGAGGTGAGCGTCGGTGGAGACACGGAGCTTTGGTTTTTTGTGCAGGGCAGCGATGCCGTTGGAGGAAGATCTACCTATTTTTCCAAAGCATGAGTAGTAGGAGAGGAGGAGCAAGGAGTAAAAGCAAACCGGGAACCCAATATGAGAATTCGCCAAAGGTAGCAGCGTCCAGGACTGTGCTCTGTTTGTCCAGAGCCTGTACGGAAATGAGGACCTTTGTTGAAGTGGTAGAGGTATGATCAAAAGGGGGCGCCACTGCGTCTAACTGCCATTTTCCATAAGTAGCGTCCTCAAACTCTCGAACAGTTGTTGCGACGGGCTTATTGCCGATTACTAGGCGGACATAGATTTGTTCCGATACATCTGGGTGAAAATGAATTCGAACGGAGATGGGTGCGCCACTCTCTCCTTCGGAAGGAGTATAGCCGAGGACATGAATGATGCCGGTGGGAGATACCACGACATTGTTTTTGTCAGTCTCGGCGATGGAAGTAGATGAGGAAAGTAGGGTAGGCATTGGTAGAGAGAGAGAGAGAGAGAAAGAACTGTCGAGAGTTAGTTGACGGATATTTATTTATTTATATATGAATTTCCGAGATAACAAAGCTCAGGGGCTAACACTCAGTCGATCATATCCTTTTCTAGATGATTACCTTTTTAGGACAATCTCCGGGCGTTCCGTAGCCTCGTTTCTCATTTCATATTCTACATCCGATATGTCTGGCCATCCATCCTCTACCCTCAGTCCACACCCTTACTACAGGTGGTACATGTCCTTCCGATGATAGCACTCGCCCGCAAATCGTACATCGTTCTACGAAAAGACCCTCATAGGCGCACATCAGATCCTACCACCATTTCAGCCACCTTCTCTCGATCTAATTAGAACTTGGACATACTACGATCTTTTGAAAAGATACCAGAGGTTCTGAATGCAGCATCCTTGCAAGCTGCTGAGACAGGTTTCGATAAACCACAAAATCCGATTGTGTGTGGGACGGCTTCTTGTATCATAACCTTATCATCAGTCAAACTAAAGAATTGAGCACGTCTGTTCTCACTCTTTCACGTGGAGAAAACACAGCCAAACTTTCCGTCAGAACCACCCCTGTTTCTGACACTACCAATGTTAGGTACGCAGTCAGGACATCGGGAATAGTGAACCGGACAATAGCCGGAGTTTGCTCAGTCTGCGTCGTGCCACGTGCCCGCCTCCATAGATGAAGCTTTGATGTATGGCTTCTGTTGAACTCTTGGATATATACAGATAGATTCCCGATCTGTAGTGGTTCTGCACCGGACTCAGTAAAGGGAAATAATAGGGTCGATTTTTCTACTCCTTCAGCAGCGACATATGGTTGCGCTGAATCTGGCGACGATGGCCGTCTACGGAATCATGAACTATTGTCATTACATTGTATGGTGGTCATCCACGTGTTTCAGACCTACTTTCGTTTCCGATTTTCTCGGCGCAAATCGGGGTTTAGATCACTTGTATCCACCTGAAAACTTTCTTGTGCACAGCGGAGGGCTTCCTGGGCTCGTTTTGAACGAATCGCGTCCGATAATTCCGTGATTTCTTGAAACTCTGGCATAAGCATTCGAGCTGCCGTAGATGCAGCGTTTGCGGGCGTAATTGGAACTCTGAGCAGAGTGGAAGGAATATGACGAAGAGTTTGTAGACGTGTTTGGAGATTTGAAAGGAATTCAACCTGGTCTTGAAGGAAGCTCAGTCTGTTAGACTGCATGATGAAAGCTTGAAATCGAGATAACTATGCGTTAAGCTACGGGATGGTGGCAGACTTGCAAGTAGAACGGATTTCCATGATCAAGTAAAGTCATTTCTTTACGTAATACTTTGACAATACTAATCACATACTATACTGTATTACGTGCAACGGGTTTGAAAACATGCAGGTGTTTGAGAATCATGTTTTTCTCTCCAACCTGTCAACACTGTGCCCTCGGATGCTCCCGGGTTGATAAAAGTAATAATTTTAGCTATAGAAATCAAGTTTTTTTGTAGAAATGTACTGAGACCTTTTAAGGAATGGTACTAACCGGACATCAAAAAACCTATCAGGAAAAATAGAGTCTTGCAAGACACAGTCTGTTGATAGAACTTAACAGAAAACAAGGATAGGTATTCTCTAAGCTCTATGCCGAGTCTTACAGCCTTGAATCCATTTACACACAAGTGGTTAAGAGATTGAAATCTGCGTGACAGAGAGTCGTGTCTACAATCAGCGAGGTTTGAATTAAGCCACCCTGTCTGCGTGCGGTGCCAGGTGTGGAAACCGTGACTGATGACCAAAAGTTTTCAAACACCTTGCACGCAATAGTATCGTTTTTCTTGCAGAAATATGAGTAGATTAATTTCTTTCTTTGGTGATTCCGAATCCGTATTCCCCAAGAAAAATGGTAAGAACTTAAAAACGTAATACAATGACCCATATTTCCTTTGGGTGGCCGCTAGTCACTAGTCACTCCCCAAGTATTCGGTACATCTTTTTGATACAGGGAGAAAGATTCGACACCGTTATTTTTCGTAAAGTCGTTAACTTTGAAAGGAAGTTAGTCTTTACGGCCATTAAACGGTTCAGAAGGTCACAAGCTGCTCTCAATTGTACACGATTCTGTACAGCGACCAGAAGCGCTCTGTCGGAGTACGTCATATAATTCGAAAAAGAAAAGGAAATGTTACTTTCCCAATCCGCTGGTTCGGTCCGAGTGGCGATCTCATGACTATCAAGAACTTCTCGATCCGATTATAGATAATTAGATATTCGCGCTTGTTTAGTCTAGCAAATCACGACGAGCTCTTGTTCCACTCCCAAGCCGCAAGCTATACCTCTGTTACCGTCGTTCTCTTTTCTTGTGCCTCCTAGGGTAGCCGAGCACAAGTTACCTGGAGTAGCAGTCTATCCCTTGCAGAGATCATCAAATGAGTCGGATAGTGGGCGATGGCCGCGATGCTGGGAGGCAGAAATCGTGAATAGTATGAGGCTATCTCTTAAATTGCACTTTTGCAAACCACAAGCGCTACTGTGCAGTTGTCAGTAGATTAATTGTTAGTAAGTAAATTAATGCAACGACATCTGGTTAATCCAAAGTGACGTAACATGTGACATGAGGAGAAAATTATCCTGCCTCCCATCCTCAATGTTCGTTGCTCGCCCTGTCTCCTGCCGCCGTATCGTCCGGTTACCGTCTCAGATAGTCGTTCGTCAACCCTCCACATTGTTACGGCCGTCTGTTGAGGTACCAGCTCGTTGTCGCTCCTTATCATCACCACTCTCGACACCTAGGTCAACTCCCCCCTCAGTCGATAACCATTCTCATCTTGCAGCTACTGAGCGCAGACAAAAGTTGGATCTTCGACCTTCACCAATAAAACCAACTAAGCCGTCGACTTTGTCAGCTACCCACACACCTACGAAGCCTTCCTCTTACCAACTCAAATCTTTCGAAAAAACTCCAACGACCACTCTTCATATTGCCAAAGAGGTTACAAGACGCGATATTGAAGACGCAGAGGCTCATGGCATTCTGACTCCTCCGCGGCCAGGTGCTAATTGGTTTCAACAAACCTTGCATAAGGGCATCGAGCTTGCTGTACGTCGTTGCAGTCAATTGCCTCGCTATGAATTAACCTTTCCCATCCAGAAATTCTACTACCGTGGTGTAAAACTCATCTACACTCGTCGGACACAAATCAAAGACATCCGTTCTCGGATTCGGGCTGGGGGGAGTCACTTAACTCGCTGGGAAAATAGACTTATTCGTACGCAGAAGTCGGATATCAACAAGTATGTCCTACCCAATATTGATGCTAGCAGTTTTGCTTATTCGTTACTTTCACCTTTCTTTTACATCATTCAGAGTCATTCCTTTTCTATTCATCGCACTCCTTCTAGAAGAAGTCATTCCCCTCATCGCCATCTATGCGCCTTTCATGCTCCCGTCCACTTGTATCCTCCCATCTCAGCGTGATAGAATCGAAGAAAAGCGTCTTGAAAAAGCCATAGCATTTTCTCAGGATTTCCGCCATGTTTTTACCCGACTAAGGCTCTACGAGTCCCCTAATGGTCATCTACCTCTAGACTCCCTTAAGACAGCTGATGCGGCGACCGCCGTTTGTGGGTATGTCAACGCCCACTTTTCTCAGTCATGGCAAGTCAACCATCATCCAGAGTTTTAGGACTTTCTACAGTCGGTCTGGATGTTCTGCGCAGGCGGCGCATACAACAACATCTAAGTTTTCTTGTCGATGACGATCGTCTACTTCTTCAGGATAATCTCCTGGGAAATCTATCCAGTAAAGACCTTGAGGCAGCTTTACAAGAACGGGGCATGTGAGTAGCCGTTGGCAACTCTGACCGTAGTTATTGTCTCAATAGCTTATAATGGTAGCATGACGCGTGGCCTGGCCCCCCAGAAGATGGAGGCGTTGCTCAAATGGTGGCTCGAGTCTGTCGGTCAGTCCACATCCGAAACACGCCGACTTCACATCTTGGTACATAGATTTTGACAGATAATCTCCAGCACCCTGCTGTTTCATAACGTAGAATTTGTTCTTACAATAATCCTACATATTTGTTTGGACCTGCATAAGAGCTAGCGTTTGCCAGCAACGTTTGTTGGATGGCGACAGCAAAACCGCCTGTTGTGCTTTCCGGAAAGCATCTCTCATGTCGTCAAATACTCTAGTCGCAACAGCCTGAAGGCATAATAGGCCTGACATGACATCGGCGATGTCGCTCTTTAAACCAAACAGCAAGGCAAGAGCAGGTAAAGTCCTGCCTTCGTTAATAAGCAGCATCGCCAGCATCGTCCTGTTTTCAAGTTCCGACGGTTGGGAGAACAGCGCGTTTTGAGCTGTTGATTTCGCTTTCCGAAGGTCCTGCTGCAATGCCAATCAGTGATGGTCAACATCGACAGACAAAAGTACGCACTAGCCCAAGGTGATATGTTATCAGAAGATTATTAAAATGACATTCTGGATCCATCTCCTTTCGCCGCTCGGGTGACAATATGAGAAGTTCCGACAGTGCAGCGTCGACCAAGCTCTCGTCACTGGTGAGTAGACCAATGACTACAAGAGCGTCAATTGCGATTAGATTACCAGGGTCCGCAGAAACACTGGACCAATTACATGAGTACGCGAGTATCAGCGCCGAGCCGGGACTGAAGTTGACCCACCATTCAAGAAGCTGGGCTTTGGCATGTTCCCCAGAAGTATCTGTGCGAGCAGCCCACATCGCCTGGGCAAGCAGTACTCCAACATGCCCCCTAAGCTCCGCCTGGATTTCGGGAGCCTGAAGAGCAGCCTCAAAATTTGCCAAGGCCACATCATTCTGACTTTGCATGAAGTTCGCAACCCCCAATCCCAACAGGGTTTGTAGAATTAAGGTCCGGACCTCTGGCTTTCCGTTGTCAGATAAAAAAACAGAGGCGTTTTTAAATGACTGGATAGCACCGGGGACATTCCTTAAACCCAGCTGGATACGCCCAAGATTTGAGTTTGTCGTGGTAAAGTGATGCTCCACTAACGGATCCTCTGAAGCTTCATAATCTAGTTCCAGAATAGTTATTACGTGCTTGAGAAGGCTTTCTGCCGTATGCAAATGGCCTAAACCTTCACAAACGAGAGCCGACAGATGGAGTCCTGCGGCGTCGTTCGGCAGTCGAGCGCAATAATGGTTGAGAACGGAGAACGCGTACAAAAGTTCGTCTGGAACAATTCGATCGTTGAGACTCGAGTGTCTGTACTGGTTAAACAATTGCGCAGCATAGGAAAGTTCAGCCTCTGGCTGTGAGAAAGAGTATTACTCAATGTATATCCAACTGCTAGACTTAGGCTTACTATTTTGGGTGTTAGCCCAAGTGCATGTCCAAGCTTTTCGGTTGCCTCCCTGTCGCGCTCTGCTGTCATGGCAGCGATAGCCTGGCCCACCCACGTAACAGCATAATCTGGGTCCAGGGTCTGCGCACGATGAAGTACTTCAACTGCTAGCTGTACGTCATCATGATATAGGTAGAGCAAACCCAGGCTCGTCCAAGGAATAGTATTCTTTGGATAATGTTAATATCCGCAAATACATATAGATGCTTATGGTGTATCCACCTGAGAATCAATTTCGATTGCTCTTATATATGCATGCTGGGCACGTTGTGCATCGGAGAGGAAATATGCATTGCCGAGGGCCAGCCAATATAGATCGAGTTCTGACTCCTCTTGGAGTGCACGGGCCAGATAAAGTAGAACTTCGGCATGGATTTTATTAGATGCGGCACTATGGGGTGCCCTGACGTGCCATGAGTGGAGAGCGTTCCCTAAATCGTAGTATGAGCTCCCATTTTTTATTCCCGATATCGAACCAAGAGATGTCCGATAGTAGTACGCCGAAATCGCAACCTCCAGAACTTTCAGATCAGTTATGGGCCCTTCAAGTGGCGCTGTTGAACCCAGAATCGGATGTCCGTACTCTGCTGGCACAAGGCTGCAAACCGCCCTCAAAGCCTCCCGAACTGCGGCGTCATCATGGTAAGTAGATATTCTCGATAGTGTATAGATACTATCGCTCATTATTTTCCATGCGATGGCTCGAAATCCTGGATTTGACAGGATTGCCTGTGACGAAGTCAATATGCAATTGACAAGGGTTTGTTCAGCCCTGAAGAAGAAACTTTCAGAGATTTCCCTCCGAGCCTGATCCAAATATGCTTGACAGAGCGATATCAAGACGCCCAGTTCAGAGGGTTTACGAGACAAAATTGACTTGTATATGTCGATAGCGGCAGTGAAGTTTCCAATCTGATATTTTGCATCCCCAATGAGGTATGAGCACACCCAATCACCAGGATCGAGTTCGTAGGCTCGGTCAAAAGCTTTGACTGCGGCTGAATGCTGTCCAGATCTAATATATGCTTCGCCAAGCTGAGACCAGGACGAAGAATCTTCAGGATCAAACCTCAACAGAATTTGAGTCGCTTGGATCGATTGCAGGTAGTTTCCAAGGTTCTAAGAGCCCAAATAAGTGTCGGACGAAAGGCCGATTAACGAAATTCGGACTCACAAACTCGACGATACTGATGGCCTTCCAAGCCCAATATATATCGGGAAGGATTTGGGATTCAAAATCTGAAGGCTGTCCTGAAAAACCTTCATTGTCGATAACACGTCGAGAGATAACTTCCACAAGATCCCATGCATTCTCATCTGCGAATCCCGCCGCCAATCGACGTGCAGCCTCTGTTTCCTTTGAGTCCAGCTCAAATGCCTTCTGGAAGCATTTGGAAGCTCGACGAGGGTCTGGTGGAGATGAGACTTCAGAATAATAGACGCCAAGCGATGTGAACGCGGGTGCGTAAGTCGGATCGGCTTTAAGTGACGAAATGTAGCATTCGTAAGCTTCCTCCTGCTGTGCTTCTGAGAATCCTTGTTAGGGCAAAGCTTTAACTCGACTGTTATAAATTAATACTCATGTCCATATAACACGTCCCTATACGCCATAAGCATCTCGCAATACTGTGATTGCTCCCTTTTGCATGCTTGAGAGTCTCAAGGACATCTTGAAGAAGACTTATTCCGACGTCTTCATGAAGATGGCAATGACACCAAGCGTATTCTTCCTTTGCCCGTAGTCCATCGTCCAGATTTTCGGGAAGTAATTGGCTCACTCTGGAAAAAAGATACGCGGCATCGCCCCAGAGGTTTTCAGCCTCTAAAATGTAACCCCGGCCCATAAGACATGTCACATTGTCTGGGGAACATGAAAGAACTTCATTTATAAGCTTCATCGCACGGATATGATGTTTGGGAGGAGAGAGATGAACGAAAGAAGTAACCAAAGCTACCTTGTATCCGATGCGCGTGCTGTATATTCGTTCAGCTTGGGAATTGGTCACAAAATAGTCGTACTTAGGGAGGTTTCGCCCACTGTTGCTCTCGAAATTATGTAGAGCTTGTAGACCATTTTCAGCGGCCTTTATAGCCCTTTCGTAATCTAAATTGACGGTATAAACTTCGGTAAGTACCCGATTTGCTATCACCGAATCAGGAATAGCAGCATAAGCATTCTAAAGCCTCAGGAGTTCGAAAATGTGGATTGAAAAGCTAGAAAAGCCTACCAAAATTGTATCAAAAGGGTCTTCCACCGAAGCCGTGGTCGACGTTCCTTCTGATAAAGAGATATTCATGTGAGTAAGATACCCCTTCAGTAAGGACGATGTTGGAGATGAAGGGAAGATCTCGATGAATTGTACAAGCATGTCGTGGTCGTAGTCAGCTAAGGACGTGAGATGAAAGACGTAGATGACTCAGTCTTGGACGAGACTGACCAACTGTCTCACAATCCTCTTCCTCTAGAACGAGTGTCCACGCAAATTCATCCGGGATACGAAGGAGCACCGCTCCTCTTGCCATGTCCTCCACTTCGGCTAAAACAATGGACTTCTCTTGGGAAAACTGGGGTATATCTGGTGTACTGTGTAGAAGGAGGCTCTTGTGTTGCAGCAATTTTGTTTGCGTCGAATGACGTAAGTCGTCTGAGGTATCAGGATGGCTGAGAATCTCGTTATAAAGTAAGGGTAGCTAATTCAAAACGCGTGAGGTGAAGTCAGCATTATGTGGGGATTGCGTACTTTTGAAGATCTCAGCGTTTCTCTTGTGACTTCCTTTGTTAATACCGATGGAGCGGCTGCACCTAGCCTTGTCCTCCTTTTCTCTAGTTCCTTTGCGATTGTCCCTTTTTCGTACTCTTCTACTAGCTCGACGATCTCCATAACGTGAGAGAGAGAATTATGGATTGCCGATTGTGCGAGAAGTAATGAGGCTGATGCCGAATCGGGGGCGGGCAAATCGGACAGCTTGCCATGTAGCTTGGAACCAGGAAGAAGTAGACACAGGCTTTCTATTAGCTTCAAAAAGGATAAAGAGTAGTAGTAAGGATCATGAGAGTTTACTAACTTGTAGCGGCGGGCCTTTGTCGCGATGTAATACGACAAGCCTTTGCCATGATTCGGCGCATTTGATGATTTCATTCCTACGTTATTGGTCAATAACAGCTACCATTGGAGGGCGTGTAACTGAGACATGTTGCTATACAGCTCCACAAGTCGGTTGAGGCTTTCCGCGCACTTCTCCCACAACTCTCTGCTTTCATAAAACTTGGTTATGCCCTTGATCAGGATAGGTCATCCGTAGAAATTTGAGTAACAGCGAGAATAAAGAATAACCTGCCAGGCCAACGGGTTGTCCGTTTTCAATGAAATTGCCTGAAGGTATGCCTAGACCGCCCATTCAGTCCGATTTCAGCCAAAGGTATCAAGATAGAAAAGTACTTGTTCGCATGCTTCGTAATGTCCTAACTCCAGGTTTGAAAGTCCCAGAAAAACATGACTGAAGCAAATAGTGAATGAACAGGATGCTGTCGATGGATTGTAACTTACGCAGTATAGTTATCTGGTTCATGTTCCAAGACCTGTCTGGCAGCCTCGGATGCTGAGTGATAGTCCTTATTAGATAGAGCATCACGAGCTGTTTTGAGCTGCCTCTTGATAGATGTCATTCAATTGAGAGGCTCAGGCGCTTTTAAACCAGGATCAGGAAATGGAGTCTGAAATTTTGGCAGATTGCAGTGTGCACCGTGTGTAACAACTTAGTCACCACAACCGCCGATTTGCATTTATATTCTACCAGGCTCAACTGAGCTCAACACCATTTTACCAAAACGCTAGATTTAGACCATATTTTGACCTAGCAATGGGATTACAGTGGGCCCCAAGAGAGTCAAGTCGTCGAACCAGAAGTAGCTTTTAGCAGGAGACAAATATGTACAAATACTACAAGTACATCTAGCCCGCTAATCCAAAGCTTAAAAGGTCTACCATGTCCTTTGCTAGAGCCGTGCTGAGCAGGCAGCATCTTTTCACTGGCCCTTTTCTCAAGCGTGATATTTCCTCAGCGCAGCCTCTAGTCAAAACTCGCCAGAATAATCGTCAACACTATGAAGGTCGGCACAGTGCCCACCTTTCTCCGATCCATCTCTCTGACGGTTGCCTTAGGATTCAGCAGCTTATTTTGGAGAAAAACACTTGTTGCCTCTCTGATTATTGTTGGAGTTTACAAGTATGCACCCGAAGCAACCGAAGATGTTTACTTAACGCGATGGATTGCGCTCTACTGTGCACCGCGTGAACGTTGGCTCGATATTGCTGCGAAACACACAGCCATGTCTGTGGACGGGTCGGAAGTAAATCTGTTGGTTACAAACGCAAAGAAAACTGCAATACATCGTTACCGTTATAAACAGTCAGTTGGACGACAGCTCAGCTTAACTCTACTTATATACTGATGGTGTGTGTAGGATGTTCGATCAGGCGTCGCCTTTCTTAACACCTGTTGGCGGAAACGTTGATACCAGTGACTTTGTAATGAAGGGGCGTAAAGATTAAATGAATATATGTCTAGTTGACTGCGATTTGCTGCCTTTGACCGTGTGAATGTTGAATTTACAACGATCAAGTCGTGCTGTTGGCGTGCCAATCTCGTTGCCTCTTGACTCCTCCGTCCTCTATATTGTATCAAATTACTATCCCGCTCTTGTCGATTCACAGAGTTGCAGTACTCAGTCCAAAACACGCATGCACTTCTCGTCCTACTGATGGCAACAAGACAGTCCCTTACGCTCTTTCTTCTACTTTTCCTACATGCAGTCCTTGCCACTCTGCCCCAGGTCGACTTCGAGCGGATGGGAACCGTCGGTCTTGTAGGCGCGTTCGCAGGCATAGACTTATTCGAAAACAATTCAGCAACTCTAGATATCGATCCTACCACTTCCAGCCTCCTCTTTCGTGACACCAGTGGGGCCCTGACGCGTCTCGCATCGACCAATCCAGGTGGTCGCATTTCTGCCGCATGCGCCCTGAAAGACAGGATATATCTCGCTGGTTCATTTTCATCCTTCGGTGACGTGTCTGCAAACAATGTTGCGTCCTTCATTCCTCCAGCTTCTGCTTTTGCCGCGGTCGGCAAAGGCGGTTTCGATGGTGAAATCAACACTATATTCTGTGACTCGAAAGATAACAAGGTGTGGGTGGGAGGGAGTTTTACCTCGCCAGGGTCCAACATTGCAGTATATGACCCCAACTCAGAGAGTTGGTCCAAACCTCCTTTCGTCGGCCTCTCCGGCGCACAGTCGAAAGTGTTGTCAATTACTACCAACACCTCTGACTCAAGTATATTCTTCGCGGGCTCATTTTTAACGACGTTTCAAGGCGACCCTTCAAATACCCCAAACAGCACCAATAACCCCAACGTACCGTTCTCGGCAGGCGCCACGCCATTTTCATCTTCACTCGTCCCCATTCCTTTACAGAACGCTGAAATTGATGGCTCTCCTTCATCTTCTGACAAACGGTTCAGTGACATTAAAGCCGTCCTTTGCCCCGCCGGACCTGATGGCCCCGGTAATTCGTGGTTTGCTGCGGATTCCAACACGGCAGTGGTGACGATCCGAGCCTTTAAATATATGTCTGTAAATGGACTTCGCCTTGGGAACTCCTTTGACAGCAGTCATGGAACTACGGCTTTCAGGTACGGGATCTCCTCATCCTCATTTGATCATGAGCTAACTTGCCCTCATCCAGTCTGACTACTATACCTGATAATACATTGCAAACCTTTCGCTATCTTGACCCAGCGACTGGTCAAACTCAAGTCTGTTCTGATCCTTGCCCGCTGTCCACCAACTCTTCGTTACTCTATCAAGACTTCCTCTTCGACAGCACACTTAGTATCACAGGCGCCCAAATAAAACTGTCACAGTTTCGTGGAGTTTCCCCAGGTTTACATATCCTGCAGCTTCTTTCTTCCGGAGCTTTCGCGTCGTCAGTAGAATCTGATAACGAGTCATCATGCTACGCGCCTAATCCTTCCAACACTACTCTGACCGGGGAGTGGCTCGCGAAAACTACCAACACAGGTATTCCTGGAACTTTGCAAACCGTTCTTTTCTCTACTGTCAGTGTTGGTACCTCTCCCGACGAGGGCCCCAGCCTCACCTGGATGCCATATGTATCCGCACCCGGAAATTATGAGATCAATCTGCTAGTTCCCGGTTGTGTTAATCTACAGGATTGCGCTTCGCGTACCACCGTTAAGATCACTGTTTTTCCTGGGAAGAACGTTGAACCATGGGTCTCCACAGTTTCTCAGCAAAATCCGACGGATAGAGCCACAATCATCTATAGTGGACCAATACATCCTTCCACCCCCGACTTTGCCACCACTATCTCGATGACTCTCGCCGACAACCCCGCTGGTTCTGGTGAAGCAGGTAAATACCAAATCGTGGCAGATAGGGTCCAAATCGTTCTGAAGTCGACCAATATACCCTCTGGCCTCGGAGGTAATGGGTCACAGGGAGCTCAGGGAACGAATCATGGTTTTGGTTTCTTTGAATGGCCGCGAAATCTAGCTTCCACCGCTGATGCATCCATTGATGCCACAAAGACACTTCCTAATTCCTCCTTCACATCTCTCGACAGCATCGGTCTCGATATTTTCATGGGAGCCGGGGGTATCGATGGCCTATCGTTTGCCAATCCCTCGACTATTACTACGGTGATTCACCATTCGTCAGGTGTTATATTCTTGGGAGGTAATTTCACCCTATCCTCAGGAGCGGCATCCGGGGCGGCCAACGTTGTTGCATACAAGGCGGGCGTGTTAGTCCAACTCGCAAATAAGGGACTCAATGGCCATGTTACAGCCTTTCTAGTAGACGGTGATACGCTATTTGTTGCTGGAAGCTTTAGCGACACTTTAGAAGGTTCGACAGGCGGACAACTCAGAGGTATCGCGATTTATAACATCCAAACCGACGGATGGACACCTCTTGGTGGTGGTGTAGATGGTATTGTCAATAGTCTAAGCATTGCCAACGGACTGCTCATAGTGGCCGGGAACTTTTCCCGGCTCCTGGTTTCAGCAAGCGAAGGAGAAGGCGCTGAATCAGTAGGATTGGGAGCATGGGACCTCGCAAAAGGAGCATGGGTGAACAGCGGGGGCTTCGTTTCGGGCAGCCTAACATTTGCCGGGAATGCAGCGACTTCAACGCAGCTTATTGCTGGCAACATTAAGACGTTCCACAAGTTTGGCGCAAGCGGTATGGTACTTCTCAAAAATGGCGAGAAAGACACGGGACCTCAGATTACCCCTCTGAGTGCTTCGCTTGGTTTGACGCAGCTCGACATATCTTCTACTGTCGTCCGCCGAGGTTTAGCCGCTGAGGGTCGAGTCAATCATATCCAGTTATCTAAGCTATTTTCAAGGCAAACTTCCGTAACGCCGCTACCTCCTCTCCCCCTATCACTTTTCAACCCTGCATCCGCAGCTCTGACGGGACTTTTCTGGAAGAATGCGACCTCATCAGCAGATATTGCCATTGTTGGCGGCAATTTTTCATTTGTTTCTCCTGGATCCCCTGCTTTACGAGGCGTAGCTCTATATGATCTCGCTTCTGGTGCGGTTCAAGCCCTTAAAGGCGTACAGTTAAATGGGACGGTGCATTCTCTCTTAGTCGATGGAAGTCAATTATACATTGGTGGCGAATTCACCCTTGAAGGTGCACCTGTCAATGGGCTAGCTGCATACGACCTGTCAAAGCAAGAGTGGAATCTTGACGCCATTCCTAGTCTCCAGAGGGATGCGAGTCCGCCAATAGTTCGGTCTATCACGACGTCGACCTCCAAACCAAACGCTCTGATTATCGGAGGTTCCTTTTCTCGAGCAGGATCACTGCAATGCCAGTCTGTTTGTGCATACGACCTCCTCAATAGACAATGGAGCAGATTAGGCAACGGGATCCAAGGCGAAGTAGCGTCGATAGCATACGCTGGGGTACAATCCGATCCTTCCTTCAGCTGGCGTAAACTCATCTTTTTGATCTAGGACAACCAAGATATTCTCGTAGTGTCTGGCTCCCTCACCCTCTCCGACAATACAGTGTCAAATGTAGCACGGTTTGTCTTTTCAAATGCTACATGGTCCGCAGTGGGCATGTCCACCGAACTTCCTGGTCCCGTTTCCGCCATAGAAGTCAATAACAGAAACGCAAGCAGTATATTCGCTGCAGGACAGTACGTACTCTGACTCTATTAGGCCAACAATCTAACTGTGAATGGGTAATAGAACTCGTGAAGGCTCTGCATTTTTGGCATTCTGGAATGGTTTACGCTGGTCCATGATTGGTACGCTTGAAAACTTCTGCCTTCGCCTGGATTAACTGTTCCTAGATTCAACTTTGCGAAACGATACAGCTGTGACACAGCTCATGATGGTTCCCTTGCAAGATATACATGCCACCAATAGTATCATTGAACCAGATCGGATGCTCCTAGTGTCCGGCTCATTGGTTGATTCGTCGTTTGGCAATGCCTCCTCTGTCCTTTTTGATGGACAGAATTTTTTTCCTTATATTGTATCAAGTACTGCTGCTGGCCTGCCGGGGGCGGTTGCCTCCCTGTTTAGGTCTTTTTCCTCGTTTGGGTTTGGCCACCGCCGTGAGTGCCGTGAAAAATGAGCTCTTCGCCGCTGATTGTGCTCCGTTATCCAGGTGTTCTTGCCACTGGAATTGTCATTCTCATCTCGATTGCGATAGCTGCAGGCTTAGTTTTCTTACTTGCATTACTTGGAATTTTATGGACACTTTTGTCTAGACGAGACAGCGGACTGAACAAGCTCGATGCGGCTGACGACGGCGACGACGATTCTGTGCACCACCGACCCTCATCCTTGTTAGAGCACATTAATGCGGCAACTCGCACAACAATTCTAGGTGCTTCGTCTCTACGCGGCGCCAACAGCGAGAATGAAGAAGAAAAGGTTGCTCACAACGTACAAGATCTCTTTGCACCTGACGCCAGTAATTATGTCCGGGCGGAAACGCCATCGGATGCTGTTGGAGGAATATTAGCAGAAGAAGCGAGCCGCCCAGCCCGTGCTCGGTACTCGTTCGACGGTGCAGCTGAAGGTGAGCTGCCAATCGCCGCTGGAGCAGAGGTCGAAGTTTTGGACGACCGAGATCCTGCGTGAGTCATCATCCGCTCACTCATATATTCAGCTAAAATGATAAATGGACCTTTCAAAGCTGGTGGTATGCTCGTGATATGCGGACCGGTCAGGAAGGTGTTGTTCCTGCGGCCTATTTATATTAGACTGATCAATATACCCGCGCTTTGTGGTGACGTATGTGTGACGTATTCCGACTGAGTCTTACGTCATAAGCTAGAGAAATACATTGCATGTTATGTTGCATCACTTGCATCGTATCATCAGCGACACGAAACTGCGCGACATCAGATAATTGATTTACCTGGAGTACTGGGGCCAGGACAGCTAACTCAGTTCGCGAACGTAAACGTGATGAATTATAGACTTACAAGAATCTCTGTAGTGTTTTTGATGATTGGCTATGAAACCAATTCTAGTCTTGTACTGCTCTCGCACTTTCTGGTCTCTAAATTCCCGAACGTGACGACCCGCTTCTCGCGCCTCGCCGCGATTTTTTGCTTTGATCACTTGTGTGCCTGTTCCAAATCTTCCAAATCCTCCCTTGCAAGGCACAAGTGCTGAATTGTTGTTAGCAAGATGTCGATGGACGTGCTTAGCCCCCGAATCGGCATTGGCCGCTTTACGGGCTCTAGCTGCCTCGGAGAGGTTTTGTGTGTAATATTTTCGCATGGTCCGGTGCCCTATACGCTTGCCAGACGGTAAGACGAGCTCAAAATGTGAATCGCCATGTTTGAGCTCATTATCGGCTGGATCATCTCCGGATTCAGATTCGGAACCAAAGTCCTGATGGGGTCCAACAACCTCTATAATTTCATCAAAACCTTTTTCATCGTCAGTGTCGCTAGTGATGTCCTCCCAGACGTCTTCGCCCTCATTGATCTTTCCTGTATTGGCGCCGGGATATGAACTGGTGAAATCGTAGAAAGCTGAAACTTCTAGGCGATCATCGACGGAATCGTAAGCAATTTTGCAATGGCTTTTGTCAACCATGTGTTTTCTGACTGCATGCAGGCCCTTAAATTCTCGCCCTTTGTCACCGCAAAAGATGCACACATTGCCAACAGTAACCTTTTCCCCAAGATATTCAATTAGCCCGGCGAGGTCGATAAGATAATCCGTGTCAGGAATAAAAAAAGAATGGGCATGAGACATATGGACAAGGTTACTCTCCAGAGACGATGACTCAAGAGGACAGAAGAGGCAGTGTGCTGGCGATAGCCGGATGCGAGCTGCTGCAATTTTCTCGTCAATGCTTTGCTCAATGGCCCGCTCCGATAGGGATTCTTCGATGGCCAAAACTCCCCGAGCTTTAAGAGTCAATATGGGGTCAACCTCCAGTAGGGGTTGCGGATTGAGTGAGTGTGTCGATAGGCACAAGGCGCCTGAAGGCTTCTCTGGGGAAGGGCTGGTAACTTTGCTCTGTTTTTCCTGGTGTTTTCTCGAGTTTATGTGAGATCTAAGAGAACCTTCAGTAGTGTAAGTCTTACTACCCAAGTACTGAGTCTAAGAATAGGAGAGTAAGGAAGTAGCAATACTTACTTGCAGGTGGCACAAAATAAATCTTTTGTGGATGGAGCCCATGGACTATTCGCAATCTGAGCGCGGCGTTCCGCGATTTTGCCATCAAAAACATCGATGGCAACAGGAGGAAGGGCAGCTGTGCGCCGTTTAATGTTGTATCGATGAAAATCAGAACGATAATGTATTCCTGTGTTGCCGTAGAAATCAATACTCTAGGAGAATATAGGGAGCACATACGCTGCTCCTCCGGCGATGAGAAAGCTATAATGCATGATAGGCATGTGAAGCGAACATTCTCGGGTTGAAGTTGGCTCATCGTGATAATACAAAGTGAGCAGGCCGCAAACTAATCACTCTCTGAGATATCATATTTCCGTAAGCGGTGTCCATGTCCTTTGATATTCAACGTACATCAACATTAGAGATAAGATAATACTTTTCAGTGTCTCTAATGAGTTCTAGTCTTAAGCTCCCTATAATTTTACATCGTTTGTCCTGCCAATTTCTGTATGCGGTTTTCTTCTGCTCAAAGATCAGGATGGTGTGTTTTGGTTAGTATCTTGATATCAAGACTTTGTAACAGGCGAATTTTATCTCTCCCAGAGCTTCTCGATAGAGCGACATTTACATGTTGAATAACGATAGCGCTGCAGCTGGAGGCTTAATCAGGTCAACCTCAGTGACTCTCGGCTTGGTGCTACAGTTTAGCAGAGCTGCAGAGGCCAGGCCGACGAGTGTCTCAGTCATGAGGGATGTCTCACTTCCTGCCCTCCTTCGTAACCTCCATTAGCAGAGGCAACTAGACATTATCAAAATCTGGGTAATCGTAATCGCTGAATCAATAATTTAATATAATCATCATTATCATACATGTCGTATTATACGATAAATGTTAGTGTGACCAAAATAATCAGAACTTCTGCACGATGATTGTAGTATCGTCCATCCATCTGAAAGGCATGTCTACTGTCATCATTCTCGATACTCGTTCTATATCTTTGCCCCCAAGCCCGTGGCGCAAGAGATAAAGTGCGAGATTACTTTTTCCTTGATCATGACTCGGAGATTCTCTTTCTCGTGCTAGGAGCTGTATCCAGTGATCGGCAAGGCTATCAAGCTCCATGTTCTTCCCCTCATAAAGGTCTACCAAACCATCTGAGCATAAAATAATGATAGATTCTTTCCCTTCTAGCCTGACGTGTCGAACCTCGGCGCAGTTCGAAATATAGGGTGGCGTACTATTTCTGTTGAGGAAGTCGCTAATCTTCTTTGATATAAGGAATCCTGGCCTAGCATTTAGAAAAATACGCTCGGTATACATCCGAGGCAACTTGAATAGGTGATCTCCAATGGCTATCAAATGCGCGATAGAAAATGTCAGAAACTGGCACATTCATCCGTCACCTGCCTCACCTCGTGTTACGGCTATTGCACCCAAAACTCTGTCGTCAACGATGCATTCTGCCTCTCCAGGATGTTCTCCCCTGATTCTTTCCCTTTCGGCTGCATTTCCCCCGTTATGGAACGAGCTCAATAATAGGGTTTCCCAGTGCCCATCAGCTTCATGAACCCCAAGAGCTGTTTGGATGGGAGATGTTATATACAAGCCGGGGATGTATAAGTTAACTGCTTGCCTGCCTGACAGTCTCCTAGGCTAGCTATCCATATGTTCGACTGCGTTGGGTCCACGAGAGAAATTAGAACTGTAGTGCCTCTCATACATCGGGTGACGATAGATGAATTGATCCCTCCAAACCCCTGATCATTAATAATTTTGACTATCTCATCATCGGATAGGGTTGATATTGCGTCGACATTTGGGAAGATTGCGAGGAGATCATGAGTCA
Source organism: Calocybe cyanea (assembly GCA_018851305.1). Taxonomy (NCBI): domain Eukaryota; kingdom Fungi; phylum Basidiomycota; class Agaricomycetes; order Agaricales; family Lyophyllaceae; genus Calocybe; species Calocybe cyanea. The sequence continues at coordinate 44,977 of JABCKL010000003.1, forward strand.
AGTTCTCATCTATTGACGTTATGGCATTTGTGAGGAGCTCGGATACTGCATCTGCACTGAGGTGATCTTGCGATATGAGTTTCTCAGAGAGATTCTTATGGATTATTGAAGGTAGAGTATTCATAACATGGTCAGCGGTGTCATGACCGGCGTGGCCTGTCCAGCAGACATTAACGATTGTAAACACATGCAGGGCAAGGAGGCGCGAACCATCAAAAACAGCTCGGAATTTCCAGGTTCCGTTGCGCAAACTCCAATCAAAAACAGCGTATCGGTCTTGATTGCTTTCATCAGGATTTGGGCAGGGCTGGAATGTAATACAATCCGTATTATTGTGTGTCTTCGCCCTAGCAAGACGACTCAATTCAGAAGATAGCAGGGGTTCCGTTAGCAAGTCATATCTCCAAAGCATATTTTCTTCCGGCCATCCCATGTCCGTGTATTTAGATGTTCTTGACATACGGTGCGTTGGCCTTAGTCGATAATGCAGGTACGGGTTCGTTTGTATGTACTTGTTGACGGACACAGGTACACGTGACAAACTATTGTTATCATGTTCGAAACGTTGGGTAAATTGGACTGTATACAGTGCTGTACTCTTTGTGTGCCTATAACAATTCATGAGATGGTAAACTATCTTTTTTGCTTGAACTATCTCTCGCTGACGCGTCATATTGCAGGTGACTGTTTCTTCCGTTCATCTCGTTTCCACAGCGGAGGCTCTGGTACCCAAAATTGCCCTCCATGAAACAGAAGAATCTTGGGAGACAATCTTCAACGCCTTGGGATCTCTCCGTAATCTTTTTCAGAACGGCGCTTCTGAATACGCTTCGGACTTGGTGCCAATCATACGATCATTATCTCATTCTATCACCAATAGCATGACCTCGGAGAGGACCCGTTTATCAGGGGCAGCGATTGAGCTGATAAATGCGGCTGTCGTCGTTCTCGGAACATCCTTCGAACCATTTCTATCCACCTTTCTACCCGTGCTGTTGTCACTCTGCGGCCGCACGAACAAAGTGATCATCACACGCGCAAAAGTATGTATCAAGAACATCATAGAATCAACGCAGTTGCCATCTATTCTCCCTTACTTTGTTCGACATATTCGAGACAAGTCAATGTCTATAAGGCTTGCAGCAGCTGAAGGAACTTTGTCGTGCATGAACTGCTTCAATCCACTCGAATTCGAGAAAGACGCGCGAGCTCAAGACGTCGAAACAGTCATACGAGCGACAGTCAAGGATTCTCAACCAGAGATCAGGGTAGTGAGTAGACAAGTCTATGCAGCTTTCAAAATATTGCTACCAAGTCGTGTCCAAGGGTGTGTTCCGTTTTGCCCCCTTCCCGTGCTTACTCAACCCAAATGCAGTTTTAATGCACCTTTAAGTCCGACAATGAGAAAGTACCTTGGCATCAAAGTGTCGAACTCACCACGTCGGCTTCCTGTGCATCACTCAGTTTCAGGGGGTCCCGTTGGCCGAAGCCAGTCGATCGTGTCTTCTTCAGAGAACGCTACGCGGAGTCGAACAGAAAGCCGACCGAATACGACCGCAAATATACTGGGTAGACGTATGGCAGCCTCAACGAAATTCAAAGTTGGCCGCGCAATTGAACCATCAGTCACTCGTAATAGGCCGCTAGCAGTGCATACGGTGAATGACCCCGCGTCTTTCCCCCCAAGTCAACAGCCCGAAGGGCAAATTGTGGCACGGCGACCGCCAGCTAGGCGACTGCAGACAAAACACTTGTCTGCCACGCGTGCGCAGCGATTGGAGGCAGTCAAAACCCGTGGATCACCATCTCCTACGAGCACTGTGATGCCAGATCCTCCTCAGCACTTTCGGAGATCAATCGAAAACAGGCCGGGTGACATATCACAAAAGTCACAGTCCGGACCACGCAGGATCCCTGTTCTGGAATCTCAATTGGGACAGTTAGGTATTGTCGGTATGTCGACTACTGGCGTATCGCGGACTGACGCCAGTCGGTCTATCTCGCGAAATCTATTTGGAAGAGGCAGGGGTACAAACACGTCACTTGTGGATAATCCAGATCCACCCAAGCTTCCTAACAAACCTCATACAACTAGCAAATTTGGGATTGGGCGTGGAGTCACGCGTTCTACATTTTCGTCACGTTCTCGCACCCAATCTACAGTTAGACCCAAGGCACCAAATGTGGGACCAACCGAATGGCTCGCGCCTACGTTAACGTCAGCCTCAAAAGGCGGCATCGAGCATAAGGCTCCGATACCACACGAAGTTGGAACGCAGATTAATTCCAATCTACCATCTCCTCCGCTCTCCCCCCTCCAGGCTATTTCCAATTTGGACAAAGGTCATTCTGAAAGGCCTGCCTCTAAGCCACATTCTCCGACAACATCAATACTTGCTTCGCTAATCGTGCCGGCCGACGATACCGCACTCTCTGGTAGGACCGTCAAGATAAAGGAACACCCATCTATGACGGACTTAGGTGGCACGGATCTTCTTGCCCGACCTTTCAGCGGTGATTCTCTGCTACTGACAGGCGAAACCAAGCGTTTGAGTGTATGTGCTGAAGAGGCCGATGATCAAACCGTAGCCGGAACTACGCCATATTGTAATCAAGCTGTAGCTGACAAGCATCGACAACCACTGATGAGCTCTACAACGCCTCAAACGTCATTTTTATCATGCCCACCAAACTCATCCGAAAATACTCCCATCACATCGTTGTTGTCGTCTATCCAAAAAGGGTTCTTATTTACACCTGTTGAAAGTTGATTCGACTTCCCGTCATAAGCTAAAGTATTTTACAAAATTATCATCCTAGCTGAAAGTGGCACCTCCGAACATCAGCATTTCAATATATACAGTAACGCATGTATTAGTCCGCCTGTAGATAGTATGCGTTTTTCAAATACATAGCACACTGCCTTGGGCGTTTCAATCCCCGCAATGCACATGATGCTCTTAAATGTCTAGCTACCACTTTTGTGTTGATTACGATGGGACGAGAACAATCACTCTTATACAATTAACAATGTAGATGAATACAGAATGCGATGATGTCCAGGTCGATAGGGAGTATACAAATTTCTTGGAAGTCTAACAATGCAGAGTATATCGCGACCTAGTTCGTACTGGAAAGGTACCAGGACTCTTCTGAGCAGGCTCCGACGACGGAATCGGTATGATTACAACAGCGGGTACACCTGCCTTGCCGTTTGTTGAAAGTTTCCGTAGCATTCTCTTTGGTTCTTCGCTTGACACGAGCGAGAACAGAGTCAAGTTGGAGAAAATTAGCATCGTCGTTGGCGAAACGCTGGTGTTTGCGACCAGAAATATGCTATTGACGGAGGCTCTGAGTAGCAACAAAATCTCAGATCAGGTCCACGTACGGCATGAAAGTTGTCAAATCTAACACGGCAACTCTCACAGTAGCCCGGTTTGCTACCCTCTTCTCTTTTGGGTAACTTCAAAGTGTTCGTGCTACGGCTTTTCTTTAAAATTGGCTGTTTCTCAGGGATCCTTGTTGGAGGTCCCATCAACGGTGTCTTGTTCTCCTTGTCAGCTATTATGGAGACAGATTTGCGGGATGTAAAGACGCGCTTCAGGTGCACGTTGATAGACGCGGAGAGTTGCAAGTTTGATGTATATCCAGCTGTGGATGTGTTGCCGGCAGTCGATGTAATCCCGACACTATTCCCAGAGGCGGCCATATATCCAATATTTCCTGCACCGAGAAACCCTGACGCAGTGGTAGAATCTGGATCACCACCTTCTCCATCTTGTGCAAGTAGAGATTCAGTATCCTGAAGTTTCGCTCCACGGTGAAGATTATTCATGGAGACAGTTCGCCGCAAATCACCGTTGCAGTGGAAGCGAGTAGTCGCTTCCACTATTTTTCTAGGAATTTCAATCCGTTTCATAGTTGTGCAGGATTCTCTGAGGCGCGACTTCTGCTGTTCTTCTGCTTTCTGTAGTCTCTCCCACCGCCTTTTCTCTTTCTCGTTGAAAGCGATGAAAGGGCCTCTCGCCTGTGGATGGCAGTGTAAGACTGGCCAGGGTGGATTGGCTACTGTGCCCTCTCGAGAAATACAGGACGGGTACTCAAACGCAGCAATAGTAGCCAACTCCTGACGTACGTCTTCAATGAGGATGAACTTCGCGCCACGAGTAAAATACTTGAAATCATGCCGCTTCTGAGTCGGGTCGCGTTCTGTTGTCCCATGAACTTGCTCCGACTTTAACAGTCGTGCGAGGGAGGATGGTTGTCTTTTGCCGGATGAAGATCGAGAGGACTGGGTTCCAGTTGATGGTTCAAGACACCTTGTCAGAACACTTTCGAGTTTGGCCGTATTCCATATCTTATAGCTAAGATTGGGGGCCGACCCCCCTTTTTCTAGATCTTCACCCGAGCTATGACAGCGGTTAGGGAAAAGCCTTATTAATTAGCTTGTGACTTGACGCTCACCGAGCCTTCAGCTTGGCGGGGCTCTTTAAGATATGAGCCTGTTTGATGTTGTTCTCCTTATCAACTGCACAAGGCGGGAAAGTGATGTTATGGCGGTTACTGATGAAATGTGTGACAGATTTGTCGAGGAACCTAACTGTTTTCTATAGCAAAACTGAGCCCTTTCATAAGGAGAAACAAGGGGCGAGATCTTACCGCGCCAAGTTTTTCTAGCATTTCTTCATAGGTATCCAGAAGGGCAGACCCTGTGTTCAGTTCATCGAAATAGAACGTGAAGCTAGGAAAGGCGCGTGTATATTTCTCTCGAAACTCGGCTTTTTGCTGTTCTCGTTCAATATACTTGCGATCATTAGGCTTTTCACGGGGTTTATGCGCCAAATATGAATCGGCGAGTCTCTGTCGTTTGATCGTTGGGTTGACCGTAACTGAGCCCGGAGAAGGCTCAGGCGATATATGACGCTTGGATCCCGCGGCTGTTGCCTGTTTAGTAGGAGGAAGAGAGAAATTAGGCTGCGAAGAGCAGTTTGCAAGCGGGCGCCGACTATCCGTAGCCATGAAAGCGAAAGGTGCAGAGGGACGAGCGTTGCAGTGGCTATTAAACCAAGCGATTGAAGCAAACGACGTGACCGTGTCCGTCACGTTTCATCACAGGTCATGCTTTTTGATGATTTGACGTCTGCTAAGTTATCAGGTTACAGGTACCAACCTTGTCAATTCCCTGCCCACAAAATCTAGCGCGCTTCGGTCGGTTCACGTAGTTTACAACGCTACCGTGACTACTTAATACTGCTAAAATTCAAATGGACTTCCCGCGTGACGATCACGTGTTTATCATTGCACCTCCTGACAGTGACTCACATGCCAGTGTCATGTTTTATTTATTCTGCATCTGAGCATGGCCTTTGATCGTTTTTCCTTCCGACTATCATCGATTCGGAATCCTATACATCGACAGTTGCATCACCTCAGCATCTTACATATGTCGAAGCATCCATATAATGGTCCATGGACCGCTTCAAAAATTCGTGAAGAATTTTTCGCATATTTTCGTAGCAAAAACCACACATTTGTACCATCTTCGCCAACTATCCCATTCGATGATCCTACTCTTTTATTTGCAAATGCTGGAATGAATCAAGTAACGTTATGTTCTCTCTTGTGATAAGTACCACTGAACATTACGGTAGTACAAATCCATTTTTTTGGGCACTGTAGACCCACATTCCGAGATGTCCAGATTGAAGCGCGCGTTCAACTCCCAGAAGTGTATCAGAGCAGGCGGAAAGCATAATGGTATCTACCTTTCAATGTCGTCATTGCTGGGAAGCTACAATACATACGTAGATCTTGAGGATGTTGGCAAAGATTCCTATCATCACACCTTTTTCGAAATGTTAGGGAACTGGTCATTCGGTGACTATTTCAAGGTATCGGCAATCTATCAACCTTGTTCGGGCTTTTATACATTTTTCTTAGAAAGAAGCGATTGCATACTCTTGGGAGCTCTTAACAAAAGTTTACGAACTTCCCAAGGATCAGCTTTACGTCACTTACTTCGAGGGTGACCCGACCAGCGGGCTAGAACCTGATTTAGAAGCGAAGCAGTTTTGGATCCAGCAGGGTGTATCACCGGACCACGTCCTGCCAGGAAACGTGAAGGACAACTTTTGGGGTATGTTAGTTCAAGTTTATTCAACAATAGCTGACTGCTTCATCAGAAATGGGCGCAACTGGTCCATGTGGTCCATGCAGGTAAGCTGTTACCGCAGATATAGGTCTTATGATCCAATTTGCGACCACAGCGAGATCCACTTTGATCGTATTGGTGGCAGAAACGCTGCGCATCTGATTAACCAAGATGACCCAGAAGTACTTGAGATCTGGAACAACGTCTTCATACAGTTCGACAGAGAGAGCGACGGCTCCTTGAGACCGTTGCCTTCAAAACATGTTGACACAGGCATGGGCTTCGAGCGCCTTGTCTCAGTTATACAGGGCAAACACTCCAACTATGACACTGACATTTTCACTCCGATATTTGCGCGAGTGCAAGAGCTGACAGGAGTTCGACCATACCAAGGACGTTTTGGTGATGAAGACAAAGACGGTATAGACACTGCATATCGCGTTGTCGCAGATCATGTTCGGACGCTGACTTTTGCCCTGAGTGATGGCGGCGTTCCAAACAATGTTGGGCGGGGTTATGTCCTGCGACGGATCCTCAGGAGAGGCGCTCGCTATGCTAGGAGGAAGTTCGGGGTTACTATCGGGTCCTTTTTTTCTTCTCTTATGCCTGTTGTTGTAGAGAACATGGTGCGCTATTTTCAGTGTCGAACAAGATATTTATGTCCAGCTTCATCATAGGGCGATGTATTCCCGGAGATTACGAAAAGGGTAAATGAGATCAAGGAACTACTTGACGAGGAAGAGGAGTCGTTTTCGCGGACGCTTGATCGGGGAGAGAAACTCTTTGATGGTTTTGCAGCCGCAGCGAAAGAAAGTGGATCAAATGAGCTCAATGGCAAAGATGTCTGGCGTCTTTACGACACTTTTGGCTTCCCAGTTGATTTAACGAAGCTCATGGCCGAAGAACTACATCTCGTAATCAACGAGGAGGAGTTTGAGTCTGCCCAGGCTGCATCAAAGGAAGCAAGCAAAGCTACAAAGAAGGCTGCGGGAGTAGAACTTGTTAAACTCGATGTTCATGACATTGCTACGCTCGAGTCAGATGAATCCGTCCCGAAAACAGACGATTCGGCGAAATTCAGTAAGTTTTCCTGTTACCACAGCGGATTTCTCCAAATTTCTTTCACAGGAAGTGGTGTTATTAGAGCGCACGTGAAGGCAATCTTCTATAACAAGTCCTTCCTGTCCTCGACCTCCGATATCCCGGATGGCGTTACGTTTGGAGTACTCCTCGACGAGACTAACTTCTATGCTGAATCGGGCGGCCAAGAGTATGACACGGGCAACATTGTTGTCGATGGCGTTGCAGACTTCTCTGTGGTCAATGTTCAAGTTTATAACGGTTATGTACTCCATACTGGTAACCTTAAATATGGGGAGATACATGTAGGAGATGAGGTGGTGTCTTCTTTCGATGAAGTACGTGACTTCGATAAACAGTTCCATGGCTCAGCTAATCGTTATGTAGCTTCGTAGATGGCCTTTAAGGAACAACCATACTGCTACGCACATACTAAACTTCGCATTGCGCGAGGTCCTTGGCGACCATATTGATCAGAAGGGATCTCTTGTTGCCCCCACCAAACTACGTTTCGACTTTTCTCACAAGACGCAGATCAGTTTACCTGAAATATCACGAATAGAGTCGATGAGTCTCGATTGGATTAAAAGAAATGTTCGCGTTTTCAGTGAAGAAGTGGATCTACCAACCGCAAGAAAGATTCCTGGTCTAAGGGCCGTCTTTGGAGAAACATATCCTGATCCTGTACGCGTGGTTGCCCTGGAATATGATGTCCATGAGATCGTCAAAGATGTCCAGAACCCGAAATGGCGTCAAACGAGCGTCGAATTTTGTGGTGGAACGTGCGCTTGTCTGATGCTCATTTCGATAGTTCTTGCTCACAGAAAGTATGCGTTCATTCATCCAGTCATGTAGCAAAAACCGGTGATATCAAAGATCTCGTCATCATCGAAGAATCAGGGATCGCGAAAGGGATTCGTAGAATCGTCGGTATCACTGGCTACGAAGCGCAGGATGCAATCCGCACCGCAGACATTCTTAGCTCAAGGTTGGACGGACTGGAACAGAGTGGTGGTAAAGAAAAAGACGCTGCGTTGAAGGCGCTGAGTTTGGTGAGTCAATATCGCTCCAATCTTTTGTCCAAACCTCACGTTTCCTGCTCTGGTGTAGGAACTAGGTCAATCAAACATTTCAGTAGTCAAGAAAGCTGAGCTCAGGGATCGCTTGGCCGCCATCCGTAAGGCGTTTGATAAGGAAATCAAGAGTAGAGAGGCAGCTGCAAACAAAGAGGTAAGAGACAATACAAATACTCACTAAGGAGAGGCTGACCGCCATTTTTCAAGGCTATCAGTCAACTACAGCAGTATTTTGATGGTGATGCCAAAGCTGAAGCATATGTCGCCCTTCTCGAGGTCGAAAGCAATTCCAAGGTGATATCTTGTGTTAGCGCTATTGATGTGTGCGCCTACTTCGCTATGGTATAGATCCTCCAAAGTCTGGTACAACATGGAAAGAAAATGGGAAAGGCTATTTATGTCTTTAGCGTGGACTCTGAGGCCTCAAAGGTCGCCCACGTGAACTATGTTCCGCCGTCACTTAAACAGAGGGGCTTAGACGCACGCAATTGGGCGAGTAGGGTCACTGAAATTCTAGGTGGCAAGGTAGGCTTTTTCGCGCGTAAAATTGGCATTGACTTGAGTAATTTGATTGATAGGCTGGCGGAAAGGAAGACAGCGCTCAAGGTGTAGGGACTGAGGTTTTAAGAGTTCGTGAGGCAATCGCTACCGCGCAGGCTTACCTAAATTCCAATCTGTCCCTATAATCTCCTTGTTCATATTGTAACGTACTGATTTTCCAACAATACGTACGTTGGGTTGAGCAGACACGCGATCCAAAAATTGCAGCGCCCAAACAGGTTCAAAACAAACAATAATATACAAGTAACATGGCAGATACCGATGTCTCGACATCCAAGCAAATCACTCATTTGACCACTGTTTCTCCTTGTAGACCACTCAATTATAAGGTAAGAAACCGTTCAATGAGTTTTAGTACACATCGTTTCCGCGCATAAGGTTGAAGCAGGCGAACGGATAGGTTTGATAGATGGATCGCCAAACTCAGGTTCTGGATGTGGCTTGGGACAAATAAACTGACTTTTCATTCTTCAGGCCATGTCGCTCGTCCTCCCAGAGCAGCACCAACAATTTCAAGTGAGTAACATCTAGCTCTCGTTGAGCACAACAGAACTGAAGTAACCGAATAGCATATCCTTCGTCTACTGAACACTAATGTTGACGGCAAGCGCAAAGTCATGTACGCTCTAACCGAGATCAAAGGTGTGGGGCGCCGGTATTCAAACCTGGTCTGCAAGAAGGCGGATGTTGACCTCAATAAACGGCAAGTCGCTATCACGTTCTCTGATAATCCCGCCCAATGCAAATAACTATGCTTAGAGCGGGGGAGCTCAACTCGGATGAATTGGAGCGGATAGTTACTATCATCCAAAATCCCACGCAATTTAAAATTCCCACATGGTTCTTGAACAGGCAAAAGGACATTGTCGATGGCAAAGATTCTCAAATCCTATCTAACAATGTTGACTCAAAACTTCGTGACGATTTGGAACGATTGAAGAAGATTAGAGCGCATCGGGGTCTAAGACACTACTGGGGTCTACGTGTGAGAGGCCAGCACACAAAAACTACAGGTACGTTATCTTGTATGCTGAAGGACTTGTGCACTTGATGTGTGCTCGTTAAGGTCGTCGTGGTAAAACCGTGGGTGTATCGAAGAAGCGTGGTAATTAGTTGGATTTTCGTCTGTTCAACTTTGAATAAGAATTCATACCGCCCTGTCGAGTGAGTGAGTCACAGTCACTGAGTGCGCGTGACTGAGGAGACAAGAGCACGTGACTCGTTACTATCTAGTCTCTAGTATCTAGAACATTCAACAAGAAACTACTCCAAGAAACTAAAAGTACTAATACTACATCAAAGACAATACGACGTTTGTTTATATGAATATGGCTACTTTGAATTGGGTCTCCTCACCACCTATCTCTCATCCATGGTTCAGGCAGCCGTCAGCCAAGCGAAAGCACTCAACAACTTCGAGTCCAGCCCTTAGCCAGACCTGCAGTCCTTCCTCAAGCCCTTCTCCTTCTCCTCCCCCTCTAAAGCGCCGTAAATTCACTGCCTTAGAATCAGGTTTCTCCAACCTCAGTCTCGCTAATCAACAGCCTGTTCAAACCGGTATCTCATCCACGTTGGGTCATGTTTCTGAACCTGTCGTTATCTCTGGCGACGACTTTGACATGCAGGAGGATGACAGCGCCACTCACGATGGTATACTGTCACCTAGCGCAATAGAGGAGCCTGTTTCATCCGAAGCCAAAATGAAAGCGGTACCATGGTACGAACCAGAACGCGATCGTACGTGGCCCGTTGAATCCTTCGAGCTTTCACCCGCTCATATTTAGATCAGGCATTGTCATCACTAGCTTGGATTTCTCGTCGGATGAAGAAGATAACGAGACCAATAACAATGTATCGTTCATATCAATACCGCCCGCATTCGCTCAGAAAATATGGCCGCGCCCTCATTCACGCAATCTGGGTCAACCCACTTCTAACACGAGCCAAGCTCTCGTTTTATTCAAACCACCGTTGAGTTCTCGTTTTCTGCCTGTTGTCGAAGAGCCTGCTCGAAAGACATCGGACAATATTCATGATGCGTGTTCAATAATGGAAGAAGATAGTATGGAGGTCGAACTGTACTAGATAGGATGTAGAGCGAGGGGGAATGAACGTCATCACGTACATAAATGAGAAGAAAATAGTATCCTAGCTACTGCCGACAGCCCCAAATTGGATGATCTCTTCTGTCCTTCTTTGCAACTCAGTAGTGTTGGAGCTGGTGGTCGAGTCTGGAGCATCATAAATGGCATGATTTTGAGCGTAGTTGATGTGTGAATGGTGATGTCTTGCATGCGCGTGTGGATGAGGTACGTGATGCATCTGTGATGACGAGTAGGGTGAGTTCAAAGAAATCGAAGCAGGGCTCGGAGTATGAGGATGCTGTGAGAATATATTTGAAGGGGATCCTGCCTTGTCCGGTGGGCTCTGGGTTTGCGATTGAGGCTGGGAAAGAGGTAGCTGTGTATGAGATGGAAGTCGATAAACCGCCATAGCATCCTGAGCGGCGTTTAGATAAGTCTCCTGGTCGCGATTGACTGGTACTATGGGCGAAGGGATATCAACGATGTCATCATCGTCAACATCTTCCTCGTTTTCATGGTCAGGAGGATGAGACGGGCTTAAAGGGTCGGCTGATTTCTGTGCAGCGATTTCATCTGCTGTGAGAAAACGTCCACCAGGACCGCGGGGACGGCGCATAGCGTGTCGATGGCGAGACTCATGAAGATAAGGCTGGGAGAAGTAGAGTCAGGCGAGAGTAAGAGGTTCAAAAGTAAGGACGACAAACTTTCCGCTGTCGCGAGAGACGGTGAACTTCCTCGAGGCGAGCACGAGCGACGCGGCGTTTGAGAATACGAAAATACTGTTTTGCGTTTACATAGAGAGGTTCGTCGTCGATTGGTTGATCTTCAGGGACAGCAGGGGGTTCATTTTGCTGATTTTCTGGCTGAAAGAGAGGATGCTGGTATGTACGGTCAAAATTGAGCTGATAAGCGGGAGGAAATAGCTCCATCGTCGCCGCGACGTCGCCGGCAACAGCAGCGAAGTCTGCGATTGGTTCACGGTTGTCACGTATGTCACGCTTGCGCTCACGGCCCTCATCCCATCATGGAACAGCAGCTCAAATCCCTTAAAGTGGTTGATCTCAAAGCAATTCTCGCTAAAGCAAACGTTCAAGTATCTTCAAAAGCAAATAAAACGGATCTTATTGCAAAAATCCTCTCTTCGCACCAGGCTATCGATGTTTACAAGTCAATTCATGTCTCCGATGAACTCCTTGCGCCACCTGCAGAGTATGTCCTAGCTCGTCCTTTTCACATTTTCTGACATCGTTTTAGTGTTGACTGGAAAAATGAACAGGAATTCCGCCCAGCGAATACGATTCAGTCACCGGCCCCTGCTTCAGCTCCAGCTCCAGCGCCTACACCCCTCGCAACCGAAGAAAAACGTGGAAAGGTTGTAACTCCAACAATCACATCCAATAGCGCTACAAACTCGGAGGATGAGGAAACGGCAAAACGGCGCAGGCGCGCAGAGCGATTTGGAATCCCTTTCGTTGAAACTCCCAGATCTCAGTCGGCGCGTGTGGCGACGCGATTGACCCCAGACGTCAGCGCGGTCTTCTTACCCATTTCTACTCTCCTGACATGATACTATAGGACCTTGTGAAATTGGAAGCTAGAGCTGCTCGCTTCGGCATTACCCATGACACTGTGCAAGAGCGTCAAGGAGTAGCAGGAACAATCGATACCGAGGAGGAGGGAAAGCGAAGGAAAAGGGCGGAGCGGTTTGGCATACCTCCAGTAAGTCCCTCGGTATATGTTACTCAACGGAAGCAGCGGATTAACTTTTTTATTGAAGTAACCTTGAGCCTGCATGATGCAAATCGATATACTTAAGTACTGTATTGCTAGAAAACCTAGAGCAAAAATATGATGAGATCAGTGCTTATCTCCAGCCGACGCACTTCACACGATGTTATATAGCTGTAGTTGTTAGAACTGGAGTCTAGCTTCAAAAGTTTAGTGCAACTACTGTATCCTCGTCAATGTTGACTATAGGAGACACGTGGGGTGGTTGATTGGAATTGCTTCCGGCATCACGTTGAAATCGACATGCATGCCACTCCTGGCAAACATCGACCCTCCGGAGCAGGAAAGGCTACTGGTATACCTACACCAGGTCGTTCTCGCGCATCTTCTACTGCGACACAGCAAAGTTATCTCCAAACTGATGGTGAATATATATCACGAGCTTTCGCAGAAGCAATAAAGGCCAATGATCCTGCACAACATCGACATACCAATGCCAACGGCACATCGCTTTCCCCGCAGTCCGCATCTATCTCTGGCATACAATCTGGTCGTCGTTCTGTTACTGGCCGTCCTTCGTCGGCTGCCTCTACCGCAAATGCACAGTCTACCTACTTCGTGGAACGATCCAGAACGCCAATTTCTGAGCGACCTTCCAGCCGACATTCTGACGCTTTGTTGAAAAGCACGACAGGACAGTTTCAGGTCGGGGATCAAGTAAGGATGGAGTCTTTGGGATTTGAAGGGACCCTAAGGTTTCTCGGAGACATCGACGGAAAGCCTGGCTTATGGGCAGGCGTGGAGCTTAGTGGTGGCTTCACAGGAAAAGGCAAGAACAACGGGACTGCCAATGGGTCAGTTCGAATCTCTCATGTTGGCTTTTGAGACTATGGGACTGATGTCGTTCATGTCTAACACCAACTGTCCTTAGCGTTCGGTACTTTGATTGTGCTGAGAAATGTGGCGTCTTCATTGCGGCGTTCAAGCTCTCTGCACCGACAGTTGGACCGGGTGCCGTCCCAAGGCCATCTTCCGTAGCATCCTCTCGTGGAGAACGCACAATACCATTTACCTCTGGGCGCATCACTCCCTCCGCCTCAGCAGTTTCGGGGCGAGCATCAACATCCTCGCTCTCCAATGGTCGGATTACACCATCAACGAGTGGGCGACTAACTCCCATTTCTACCGGCCGTATCACCCCAGGAGCTCCCCCGGCTTCTCGCAGTCGTCTTACCTCTGGAAAATTTACTACCTCTCATGTCGGGAAGACCCCTCCTGCAAAACAGTTCTCTTACGGATCGAGGGCCTCTAAGTTGGTGTCTATGACGGCCAGGCAACTAAGTTCTCGTGATGCAGCATCTGATAGTACTACGCGACGTGTTCTGGAAAGTCCTACGCGTGCACATTCCTCACCTTCATCTCACTCCTCAGGCATGATATCCCCCATCCGCATCACAGGTTCTCCTTTAAATACCCCGAAATCCGGGATTGCGAGTCGAGCATCGCCTGCCTTTAATGGCGGCCTTCCGGCGTTAAATAAAAGCCGATCTTCACTGAATACACCTCGACCACGAATTCCAAGTGCTGTTGCCATGCCCCCTCCTGCCTCCCCGGCATCCGCACGCTCTACCTCTCTTAAGGATCTTTCAACCACGAAAACCTCAACAAACGAGCTAGAACGCGTCTCTCTCGGGAATGGCACGACTGAATCCTTTCTATATGACACCTTTATTACGACGTCGTCTGTTCGTTCAGACTCCGCTTCCTCTATTCGATCTCTGGCTGCAGACAATCAACTGCTCGTGGATCAACTACAATCCCGAATCAACGCTCTTGAGTATGACAACGAACGCCTACGAGTAGCCACGCATATACCAGTTTCTAGTACAGATGAACTTTCCCAAATACAATCTGTCCAGCGAGAACGAGACGAAGCATTGGATAAAATATCAGCTCTTGAGACTGCGCTCTCTGCCGCCAAAAGTAACATTGGGGGCCAAGAATCTCGTCTTGCGTCCTTGGAAACCCTCAAGCAGGAGGCCACAAATGATCTTGAAGCTCAGATACTATCGACTAAGGCCGACTTCAAGGCACTCGAGAAAGACCTAGATGCAGAAAAATCCCTTGTCCAGGAATTGCGAAGTGCAGTGGACGCGAAGGAAAGAGCATTCAAACAGAAAGAATCGTTAGTTAACGCGAGAGAGGAGACCATATCTTCTTTGCAGCTCAAATTGGCAGCGGCTTCAGCAGAATTTCGCGAGGAGCAGCTTGAGCTGAGCGGTCAGATCGAGCAGCTGCGCACCGCAGGTCAAGTAAGCTTTATTTTTCATTGTAGAGGCCACACAAATCTGTGCTCATCTTTATGGATTGGCAGGAGACTATCGCCCTCTATGAAGAACGGCTGAGTGAGACCGATAGCCAGCGTTATGATCTAGAACATCGCATCGCTACTCTGGAAACACGACTTCAAAATGCTCAGAAAGCGGACCTTTCACACCCTATCACTTCTACCGACTCCGCCGCCGAAATCGACAATCAAACTTTGCAAGACCAGATCCTCCACTTGCAACGCAAGATTTCCGAAATGGAAGATACTATTCAGGATACACAAGCTGCGACAGAAAGGGAAGAGGCAGCTATGCGGGAACGTGTTTATCGTTTGAAAGAGAAGGAAGAGGTCACGAGAAAGGAGCTTTACGAAGGTCGCCAAGAAGTTGAGCGTGTGCACAAGTTAGAAGCTGTCGCCAGGGCCCGAGTCGAAGAGGTCGAAGAAGCACTCCGGGAGAGCACACTTGCGCTGGAAAGTGCAAGGGCCGAAGTAGAAGGGCTCCGTGCAGAATTAGCAGTAAGTCCCGCAAAACCCTCAATTCTAAACTTTAGCTCTTACTCGACGGCGTAGAACCTTGATAGTTTGGTGGCCAACGGTGCGGGAGATCTTTTTTCTCGAGTAGCGGAGGCTGCACAGTCAGCTGCAAACGACAAAGCGCACTACAAGGCAGAGATTGCGGACCTCAAAGAGATCTTGGAAAGATATCGCGCATCTGAACATGCAAATGAGCATGTCTCGCGACTGACTGAAGAGAAGGCTTCTGTATGTGTCTTTAATGAGCATTGCATTTATGCGCAAGTTGCTTAAGCATTATTTCCTTAGCTACAGCAGCAGCTTGAAGACCAGCATACGAAGCTCGAAGCTCTTTCCGAATCGTTGGATAAAACTTCCAGAGAGCTTGAAAATTTGAAGAAGAGGAGCAATAGAGATGTAGCGATTGTTACCAGTGGGCTAAACGACATATCTCGACGATCGCCAACGTCGCCATCGTATAAAAACGAATTATCTATTGACCGAGAGGAAATCACGGGTCTCAAGTAAACTGTATCACCACTGATCGCTCTTGATCGCTGACCTCAGAGTTCCAGGCACATTGTACAAGAATTACAGAAAGAAAATTTGACAGCAACACAGCGTATCAAGATATTAGAGTCTGAAAATCAGCTGTTATCGTCTGAAGCTAGTCAGCTGCGCCAGGTTAGTAAAGAGGAATGAACTTGAATGGATATTTCTGTCAACATCTGTGAATAGGAAGTACAGATCCTGGAGGAGGACCTTGATAGTAGTCTAGAGCAAGATGAGAAGGTCGCAGGTGGTTCCAAAGGCATTGATGGCTCGCAAAGGAAGCTGAGGGAAGAAAAGTCGCATCGAGAGGTATGCTTCTTGACATCACGATCTGAACCGACTAAATAACAGTTTATATGTGAGATCGAGGTTGAGCGAGATCAGCTGCGTAAGCGCCTTGGTGAGGTTGAAATGAAGAGTGCACGCGCAGTTCATGATGTATGTGGCGATCTAAAAGGCTCAGTTGGATTCTAAAGATATCTTTTCGAGCAGCTCAACAAGGAGATTAGCGAGCTGGAGGCGCTGGTAGAATCCAAGGTAGGATATTTTACGAGACTAAGGTTGGATTCTGAAAAGGACTGTGTTCGACAGATATACCGTGAGGACGAGCTAGAACAAGAAGTTGAGCGAATGCGGGAAAAATTAGCTCGATATGATAAAAAGAAGTCGAAAGGCGGCGCTGGTACGCCCGACGCCAAGAAGACGACGAAGACAGAGGCGGTCTGTGAGATTTGTGAGAAGGCAGGACATGACATATTCAGTTGCGATGTGCTAAACAAGGACTCGCTGGGCTCCAAAGAGTTGTTCTGTGAAGACTGCGAGAGTCACGGTCACACGTCGGCCGACTGCCCACATTCACTTGATGTTTTCTAAAGTTACAGTACTGTTACTTGTTCATACATGATACCCTTGGTAACCCACCTTCCTAATATGTAATATGACGTCAATGACATCACTTGACCGATGCATATTTAAGCTACCACTGCGACACTGTCAAGAATAGGAACCCATCATGTCATACGCCTCAGTCACTGCCAGTAACGCCCCACCCCTTTCACAACAGCCCCAGCCAGATCCAGCCCTCCTCAACACAACTCCTCCATCAGCCCCGACCGTCGTTGACGACACTGCTAAAGTAAACGTCGTCCCACAAGACTACAAATCTCATCCAGTCACCAAGACATCAGAGGCAAGGCATCGAATTTATGATAGCGGCGGAGCCGATGATGACAGTGATAGCGGAGAGCATCCAAGAAAACGAAAACTAAACAGGCATGTCAAAAATATTGAAAATGATGGATTCCAACTCTGGAGTATCGCTAAGCATTACCTTCTTCGACCGGGTGTCGCTGGAGGCGTTATCGGTATTGGTAAGCGATTCGATATCTTTGGGTTGGCTTTCTTTTTTTTTTAATTACATCTCTAGTTAATATTGGTCTACTCGCTGGGGCAGGCCGTACTCTCTACAAAGAGCCGCAGCTTCGCCACAACACTAAAGTGATAACATCCTCCATCGCAGCCGTTATCGCAATTTTGTCTGCAGAAGGCTATCTGGCGGACCAATACGCGAAAACTCCCAGAGGCAAAGAGGAAAGACGGCGTGCAATTGAAGAGGGCAGTCTCATTTACAAACATCTCCGAGAAAATATTCTCAGACCAGGTGTGTTGGGTGGCCTTGTTGGGTTAGGTGTGTCAATTTGGATATCCTATCAACTATCTCCTTTTTGAAAGTCATCCTTTGCAGTCAACACGGCAGTATTGGGTACTGTTGGCTACTTCTCCTACAAAAATTGGAACAGCCCCACATGGGACCGCCGTATCGTCTCCAGCGTAACAATTGGTATATTGGCGCTGTGGGGAAGCGAGGGGTGAGCCTTTCCTTGATACTAGAACGTAATTATTCAACAAATATTACGGCCTAGTTACCTCGCCGAGCAATATCGTGAACGTCGCCGTTGAATCCTTACAGTAGTTTTGAATCGCTTTGTAATGGTAGCAGTTACATAATACGATTATTTTCTCGGTCTTATCCGGCAACTCTAAATTGTCGACCTTCAATCTCCAGCATGTCGCGATTCTTCAGACAAGCGGGCGATTCAGATTCAGATACAGAATCTTCTGATGATGAGTCTATGTCCAGCGGGGCAGAGGACTTGTCCAGGCCAACAGTGCCAGCTACGAAGCCGGCCCCCGGTTCAATGTCTCGATTTCTCAAAACTGCCGGCTCTGATTCCAGCGACTCGGATTCTGAGGAGGAGAGCGACAGTGATAGTGATGTTCCACCTCAAAGAAAAGGAGGTTTACCGATTGCAGGTGACTCTGATGAGGATGAAAGCGACGAAAGTGAGACACCAGGGGTAAGGATCAAGAGTGCATCAGAGAGGCGTTTGGACGAGATGAAGGCTACTGGAAAATCCATGGAAAATGGTCTCAAAATCAACGATTGGGTCGTTATCTCCAATGGTATCGTACGATTTGACGCTTCAACAGAACGACAAGGCTGACAGGCGGTGTGATTCAGAATTTGACAAGTTGGCTCGAATGGTTCAAAGACAACACACAATCTCTGAATACCTGCCTCCATTCTATGTTCAAACACTCATCAATCTCGAGAGCTCTCTTAATAATGCTGTCGCCAAAGAGAAAGAAGCAAAGAAAAAGATGAATGCTACCAACGCGAGGGCACTTACTGCCGTAAAGCAAAAAGTGAAGAAGGCTCTCAAAGAGCACGAAAATGAAGTCAAAAGATATCAAGAAGTGCTGTGCCATCTATCGTCTGTCTTTTGTCGACTGTAACCCATATTGTCTGTAGGATCCTGATGTTTTCGAGCGCGAGTATATGGCGCTTCTTGCACCAGAGCCCACTCCTGGGAAACGCTCGGTTTCGCAGACCAGACCAGATGCTGAAGGTGACGAGTTCACTGCCGTTGGGAAGGGTGGGAAAGCTCTGCATTTTACCTCCGAAGGGATACTCAAGAATTTACAAGCTGTGCAAGAAGCTCGTGGAAAGAAGGTTTGCCGCAGTCTCTCTATTCTTGATTAAGGGCCTCTTATGGTGTTGTAGAACACTGACCGGGCCGAACAAATTCGCATTCTAGAAAAGTTGCTCGAAATCGCGGCCACATCATACCAACGCATACGTGTTCTACTTGCTCTTATCTCATCTCGATTCGATTACAACTCCTCTGTTGCGACTCATATGCCTATAGACCTTTGGCTGTCGGCGCAACGCGAAGTTGATCAGCTTGTCTCGATCGTCGCCTCAGACGAAAATTATTCCATTCAAGAAGCAACAGAGGACTACGATGAGTTGGTCGAACGCTCTCCTACTTCGGAAGGCGGTATTGTTCGCATTCGTGGTAGCATCATCAGTTTTATCGATAGACTGGGCGACGAGTTCACCCGCAGTTTACAAAATATTGACCCTCATGGAACAGAGTACGTCGACCGCCTTAAAGACGAAAAGGTTCTTTATTGCACCATTTGCCGCGCGCAGGCATTTTACGAGAAAACAAAACAATATGAACCGCTTAGCCGCGTGGTTATGCGACGCATAGAGCATATTTACTCAAAGGTTCGCCATTGTTCTTTATCGAACTACCCTCTCTCTCTCACGTCCTTTTCAGCCAAACACCGTCGTACAAGCGCTTGAAGCGGCCGTGGACGACACAGCTATCAAACCCTCTATGATCTTATCAGTTCATGGCACTACAACAGCCCTTATTCACTCCCTCTGCGCTTATCTATACAAATCGGGCAATTCTTTACTGAGGACCCGTGCTATGCTTAGCCATATATATCACCATGCCCTACACAACGAATTTTACACAGCTCGTGACATGCTCTTGATGTCCCATCTGCAGGAATCGATCCACTCTGCGGATGTTACGACTCAAATCCTCTACAATCGCACTGTCGTTCAGCTAGGCTTATGTGCATTCCGGTCTGGGTTGATTAAGGAAGCCCAAGCTATATTACTAGACATCTTCACAACTCAACGCGTCAAAGAGCTCCTTGCCCAAGGCGTCCATCAGCAACGCTTCCAAATTCTATCACCCGAGCAGGAAAAGGCTGACAAACAACGCCAACTACCTTTTCACATGCATATTAACACAGAGCTACTTGAAGCCGCTTTCCTTGTTTGCAGCATGCTCGTTGAGATACCTCTACTTGCAAGCATCGATTCCGAAGAAACGAGACGCAAAACTATTTCGAAGCCTTTTCGCCGCCTTCTTGACTTCGCCGATCGACAAGTATTCACTGGCCCCCCGGAGAGCACTCGCGATCACATCATGCAAGCAAGCAGGGCATTGCAAGATGGTGATTGGGAGCACTGTCGGGATCTTATTCAGAACATAAAAATCTGGAGTCTCATGCCAGAAGTTGCCATGGTCAAGGAAATGTTGGCGAAGTAAGTTTTGTATAAATGAGTCAAGCACAGCATTCCGCTGATCTTCCCTTTAAAGGCGGATACAAGAACAAGGCCTGCGGACCTATCTCTTCACTTATGCCCCTCATTACAGCACTCTTTCTATCTCTTTGCTATCGGAAACTTTTTCACTTCCCGTTCGAGCCGTCACATCAATTGTATCAAAAATGATCTGGAATGAGGAACTGGCCGCTTCACTTGACCAGTCCGGCAATGTTATCGTATTTCATCGTATCGAGCTCTCCCGCACGCAGCAATTGGCGCAAGTTGTGGCAGAGAAAATAGCCAGCATGGTTGATCAAAGCGAGAAGGCTTTAGATAACAAGATGGGTGTTACTGGAGGCTGGGGCGACCGGGGCGACGGCGCTAAAAGCGATAAGCGCGAACAAGCTCAGGAGCGCAGGGGTCGCGGGGAGAGGACAAGAGGGGCACGTGGTATGTCTATAGTCTCGACGTTTAGTCAAGTTTTTGACTTAAACCGCCTATTTTTCATGCCAGGCGGCACCCGTGGCGGCCGTGGTGCTCGTTTCTCGCAAGGACTCGGGAGTCAAATGCCTGGCCAAACCTCACAGCAAACAGAGTAGACCTTATTTTGTATGCCCAAGCCTTTCGAGCCACTCGATCAAAATTCTTCCGTCAAGACATTTATACCATTTTGCCGTACTAGTACTTAGCAGCTTCAAATGTACTCATCCTTCAGCCGATCATGACGAATCATCCTCACTTACACTATCGATGATGGTGTCTTCGACTTGACCTCCCTCATCTGGAGCAGCGGTCCAATCGGAGACATCAAGCCTTTCACCTTTCAAGATTTCTACATAAGATCCGTCAGTCCAAGACATTTTCAGTACAAATTCCACCACACCTCCGGCAGTGACGTCGTACCCAGCTTGGGTGACACAGCGAACGAGTTCAGCTTTAGAACCAATTTTAGTATTCTTGCCGAGAACACATCCGTCAAGTTTAGCACTAAACAGTTAATGGTTCAAATAGTCGCCAATGTTTGACGCAAACGCACCCGTCTTCAACCACACAATGATCCAGTAAAACACACCCCACGATTTTCACCATTTTCCCGATAGCGCAATGATGTCCGATTACTGATTTTTTGATCATCGCTCGTTCTGAGATTCTCGTAGAGCCTCCGATTATAGTGTCACTGGAGATCTGTGCTTTATGGTCTATCAGAGACCTATCTTGGGGTTCAGTTGGCAGACTATAGGAATTATGTGAGAGAAACTAGTTAGAACTAATTCAGATATGATTTTGTTGATTTATTCTGCCGGAGGACTTACTCGGCGGTTAATTTCAAGATAGTGAGAGATGTTGTTGACGCGAATGGCAAAATCAGTAAGATCACGGTGAATCACGACGCCGACTCCGTAGCTATGAGACGATTGGCGGCCTTCGTCTTCTTCAGTCGGTGATGGGGGAACAGATAAGGACTGATCGTTCGATGGAAGAGTACCAAAGGGGTCGCTCGAGCGTTTAGACAACGTAGAATGCCTTAGCGCGAGCGGTTGAGACGAAGTATCCGTGATTGAACGGAGCCCTACCGGGTTGGATGAGCGAGTAATGGGACAAAAAATTCACAAAACCAACATCTCGCATATTTTCTTCTCCTTGTGCGTTGATATTGGATTTTGAGAAGCCATGGGATGAATTCCTCTCGGAAAGAATCAAAATGTCGCTTTTCGTGTAACGCATCTAACACAGACCGCCGACACACATACACATGGGAATCTCGAAGATCCAAGGCAAGCTTCGCTCGCGGATATCTAGAAAGCCATTCATTCGTCAATCATACAAATTGATGCCGAACCAGGGCCACGCAACGAACCGTGACACTAAAGCCATACGTAAACAGATCTCTTCTGCACTACGGTCCTGATCATCTAGTGTATCGATATGTAAAAGCGTTCCAGATGTCTCGTCCCAAACAATTGGCGAGGCTTGTTGACTTGGAGCCCACTCATCCGGGAAAGAGCCTTCGGGCTTGTGGATACCGAACCAGCAAGTTGTGGCTATAGACCCATCGCATATGGCATTAGTTCGGAATTTGTTCAGTAACATGCTGAGATGAAGCGATGGTGGAGGAATAAAATCACAGGGGACCAATACGAAATCCTCTGTGATCCGGTTGGAAAAATAACGGAGAAGTGTACAGGTTCCGGCACTTGCATCTTGAGACTCGTCGAAGGTTTGTAAGTCTATATGTAGTGAGGAAAGAGAGACAGAAGCCGCAGAGTGGATGTGATGGTATATAGCATGGCGATGGATTGTGGGGCAGATTAAAAGAACATCTATGAAGTCCAATCAGGATGAGTATAAAGCATATGCAATGTGATTACCTTTGATACCAGCTTGCTCTAGCCATGAAAGAGTGTATTCGATCATTGGCTTGTTTGCAATCGGAAGTAGGGCTTTGGGACAAGGTTCGTCTCCATAATCGCTGGTCAACGGGATGAGCCTTAAAATAATAGATAAGATTGACGAGCTAAGTAAGGATAGAAGATATTACTCGTTGCCAAAACCAGCGAGCAGAACAGCAAGGAATTCACGTTTTGCGAGCCCAACAGACTCACGATCGATGTCCATAACTCCAAGGACCAACGCCGCTGACGCGGTGCTGCACGACTGTGTAGACTGGACAGTGGACTCATATTGTCACGTGCCGAGCCCTGTTGGACCTCATAGTGCATGGCGCTCAGCCAACCATCCGTACACCAGCTTTACAGACGTCTGGAAACAATTGGAAAGGGTGCATATGGCTCTGTTCACAAAGGAGAACATATTCCCACTGGAAATGTAGTGGCCTTGAAGATCATCAATCTTGACGACAAATCTGGTTCTGACGACGTCGGCGATATCCAACGGGAGGTTGCCCTTTTGTCCCAGCTAAGGGATGCACCTAATATCACTAGATATTATGGATGTTACATGGATGGTCCTCGCGTTTGGATTGTCATGGAGTTTGCTCAGGGAGGAAGCGTGCTATCACTAATGAAAGCATCGAAGAACAAATGTCTGGAGGAGAAGTATGTCGCTGTTATCGTCCGCGAGGTTTTGGTTGGCCTCAGCTACCTTCACAAAGTACCTGTCATCCACAGAGATATCAAAGCTGCGAATATCCTGGTTACTGCAACAGGAAAGGTTGTCATCTGTGATTTTGGTGTCTCTGCACTCCTTGCTACATCGTTCAGCAAAAGAAATACTTTAACAGGAACACCACATTGGATGGCTCCCGAGCTTTTACAGACTCTTCCCGTTTATGATACAAAGGCCGATATCTGGAGCTTGGGTATCTCAATCTATGAGATGATTAAAGGCAGTCCACCCCATCATAACCTGGAAAACATCAAAGTCATGGATTTAATCCCGAAGACTCAGCCCCCACGCTTCCAAGACAATGAAGCCTCAAAGGATTCTCGTGATTTCATAGCTATGTGTCTCAGAGAGGCTCCAACCGAAGTATGACTCCTCCTCTGCTTATCATTGCCTGTCTCAATGTGTTTAGCGCCTACCAGCGGACGAGCTGAGCAAGTCAAAATGGATCAAATCAGTTTCAAAAGTCAATGTGTCCATTCTCAAAGATCTCGTTATGCGTTTTGAGCAGGCTGCGAAAAGGGCGAGCCTTGCAGACCCACTGGACTGGGAGGAAGAAGAGGAACGAGAGTAAAACCATTCAATTCCTTGTCGTGTTCTGCGATTTAACATTTATTGCTCAGTCTTTTGCGGTTGGATGTTCAAGACGAAAATCCTTGGGAGTTCGACACAGTCCGTGGCCCCTCGTTTCGAGAGTCGTCTTCTGAAGGAATTGAGACATTTGATACGGAAGATGATGACAATGACAAGCTAGTTCGCGTGATGAGCCGGTCGCCGCCGTCTTCTATACCCTTATCTCTCCGTGGTTTATTCGAGGACGACGATCAGGAGCCTCTGCGGCCCCCTGCTTCACAATTTCCCTCTCACCAAAACATTCCATCGTCACCGGCTTCATCATCTCCTGGAAGAGAGAGAGTGCCCCCCAGGAGGCTTCTGACTCCAGATTCGACAAGTAACGAGCACACCGCGAAGCCAAAAACGTTCGTCCATCCACCACGCAACCTGGTTCCTTCGCGCCTGAAACGCCCACCGAACGTCTCTGAATCAGATGACAATGCAACACGCACTTCCGATTCCGTACCGGCATCCATCTCTCGTGTACCTCTGAGTCTCACGCCTGATCAACTCTCGGTCAATTCTGATGAACTCAAAAAAGTGTACACTTGGGCACCGCAGTTGGGTGGTGGTGATATACCTTCTGGCAGTGACAACCTTGACGCCTCGGATGATGAGAAGATCGGATTCGAGACGAGCCCTGCAGCTACCATCACACCAGATCTGCCTTCCTTAGCTCCCAACCCCCCAAATGTAGACTCTTCAACTATCACCAGGAAAAGATCACAGAGCACAGGCGAGGCCTTGACTCCTCGACGAAATGGCAGATCAGACCTAGATCTCGCATCCCCGCATGCTTTTCAGTTTCCCGTTCCCCACGATAATCCGTCCCCTGGCCGTACACTGAACTACCAATCAAACTGGCCTCAATATTCGCCGACACGTCTGAATACGAGCACATTAACACCTTCAGGTCACACTACGCATCAAGTGACATATTCCCTAGACACGTCAGCTGCATCAAGACGTACACTTACATCCAATTCTTTATCACCGCCCCCAATCTCGAGGACCAGATCAGCAACTACGCTCCCCGACGCACTCATAGAAGCCGCGCCAACCTCAAAAGGGTCAAATTTCGATGTCACCCCTTCTATCACTACTCTAAAACCTTCCGTATTGGCTACTAGGAGTAGAAGTGGGAGCGATGCCGGCCATAGCAACTCATCCTCAGCACCAGGGCTTAAAGATGTACTCAAGGTATGTTCGTCTTTGCTGGAGAATCTGTTGATACTTAGGACAAGCCTTTAGATACAGTCCCTAACGTCTGAACACCACTTAGGAATGTCAGATATCCTCCTACCTCCTTCACCATCAGCTGCTGTGTATAATGCGCGGACCTTTCTACCATTGCCCAGTGCACTAAGCTCTTCCGTGTCCGCCAGTTCTATCGATACCCATGTCCCCAGTGGCGTGACTCGCGACGTTACTTCTTCTGTTTCCCCTTCCCTTGCCATCCCAAGGTCACAATCCCCTCTTCCTTTACGGAGAACTGTGACAGAACCTACCATCACACCATTCATACCCGAACGCGGGGCAGCACACGCGAGAAAACTCTCGTCAGGGACCACGCTACCCTCAATGCCTCAGAATGGTCCAGCCCTCCGGCCACTCGACTACAGCAAGTTGACCAGAGGCGACAACACTTATGCAGAACTTGCACGGACTATAAACGATCTCAGTCAATGGCTAAGTGTGGTGGAAGCCGGACTAAATGGGATGCTTGACAAAGTCTATACTGACACCATCGAGGAAGAACAAGAGATTCCTAGCGATCTCGAAGATTCACCCAATGCGTCGACTCTCCATTTGCATAAGGAGACACTAATTATCAACGATGAACTCGTAACCCGGAAATAATCAGCACAGGCATGTATGACTACTATTTAAATTGTACATTTACGAGCAAATAGACATTTGAACACGATCATGAGATGTATTGATTTCGGGCGAGGTATTCCGTGATAATGCGCACGCTGCCGGTGATGTCGATCTCATCTGTCTTAATGTGTATTTCTGGGTCCACAGGCGCTTCGTATGGAGCAGAGATCCCAGTAAAATCTAGTGAGAAAGATCAGCCAGGTCTAGCGATCATGATTAGGAAAAAACATACCTCGAATTTCACCCGCTCTCGCCTTTTTATAAAGCCCCTTGGGATCTCTTTCTTCGAGGACGTGCAGAGGAGCGTCCACAAAAACCTCGATGAAGGGTAGATTATCCGCTTTATGAAGATCGCGAGCGACTTGCCGATCAACGAGATAAGGTGATATAAAGGCAGTGATAACGATGCACGACGAATCCGCAAAAAGTTTTGACACCTACAAAAGCCGTATTGAGTATACGGGCTAAGCTGAAAGAATTGATTTTTTTTACTTCGCCGATTCTTCGTATATTTTCATTTCTAGATTTCTCATCGAAGCCCAGATCCTTGTTCAGGCCGAATCTAACGTTATCGCCATCCAAGCGGTAGACAAATTTGTTTAAATGGAGAAGATGTTGTTCTAAAGCGCAGGCGATACTCGACTAGCAAAGTCCTTTGATGAGCTCCGAAAAGTACCGAGATCCAACAAACCTTGCCACTGGCGCTGAGTCCTGTTAGCCATATAGTGATGCCTTTTTGTTTTAGCAAATCGATGCGCTCCTGGCGCGTCACAGAGCCTGATACAAGAGGAAGATTCAGCTGCAAGTTATGAAGCCACAAGAAAGGTATATAGTCAACCTGGGTGGAAAGTTATATGTGTAGACATCGAGAATGATATAAAAATGGAAGAATCTGGGTTCACTTTGTCCGACTCTGCATAGAACAGATTTAACCAGTCAATGATATACTAATTGCAGAATGATACTGATACAGCATAAGCGCTGCATGCAATGATCAATCCTTGCGCGATTCAATCACGCGATAGTTATGCCATCAATTTATTCTTGTAATTATTAGTTATTATTGCTTGGTGCGGTACCACAATTCGAAAATGTGTTGAAGGCTTATTATTGCACACCTGAAATCAATTTCAGAAGCGTCGTGATCATAAAATCCTTTCTCATTTGTTGCTTAGACCCTAACGAACTGATGCCATTAAAGTTCAGCCCTCAGTTACCCTTCATCATGTCCGCACTAGCGATCTCCTCATCCTGAACCTGCATCTCCTTGCACACCCAAATGATGATCCGTTGAACGGCCTCCGTAACTTCCTCAGTACTAAGAGGTTGGTTCACAGGCGGGCAGTGTAAGAAGAGCACCTGAGTGTTTCTACGCTTTTCGTAAGGATTCGCGTTACGTCTGGCTTCAGCAAGAGAGCAGTAATAAATGAAGTCACAGAGATAGTGACCTGCGTCCATAGAAGAGTAGATTTGCTATATAATGATCCTGATCAGGTGGGTTGCAAGCAAAAATGAAGCAAGAAGACGAACCTCGATGCCGGCCTGCCTCAAGTCTTGGACTAGCCTAGTAACATCAATTTCTGTCGGGATCTCCTCTGGAAAATTCCCATATGCCGCACCAAACCCCCGAGTGGGTCTAGCAGCAGAATCGCCGATAGATTCAACTATCTCCATACCGAGCCTCTCTCTTTCTTGATTTTCTGCTATCAAATGGTCGTCTGGTCTACGGCTAAAATCTTTTGGGGACGACCGAGCCACGGGCGCTAGCTTTCCATCTGCATCTTTCATATGATATCCGAATTTATGTGCCTGCCTTTCCATCCTGAGTGGACCACGGCCGGCAACGCCAATGTGAAAGATAAAGTCATAGCCTGATGAAGGTGGCGATGGAAGTGGCGGCTCAGCAGACTCTGGAAATGTTGGTGGCCGAGCATGCAGTCCTGGTACAGCTGCGAGAACTGCTTCGTATGAAACCGGTATTTCGAGAGCTGTTATATGGATTGGACGAGCTCGGTTGTCATGACCTTTCAATGCGATCCCGCGATCCGCGACAACTGGGCTACAGGTATTTGGGGCAATTGTAGTATTGTCCAACGGTCTGACTGCCAGCCAGGAGGGGTTGACATCATACTGATTGAATGGCTGAGCTTGCGAGCGGTCAGGCGCGTTCCACCACAGGAACTAGGGACCACACAAGATCGTGACTCACCCCAAAGCCTGTGAGTAGAACGCGAAATGGGCTGTCTTCGATGGGCTCGCTGATGCTTACAGGAAGAGTTGGCATTGACACACACACTAGAGTAACATTGTATAAGGAGTGTCACATTATCTCAAGATCTGATGATCTCACGCACGGGCCATCTCCTGAAATACTTAACATTATGATGATCGACCTTCCCACTCTCTCCCCGTTTCATGCTCCCACACGCTTAACGCATCTTCATCCCATTTCTTGTGAGATACATCATCTGGATCTTTCAAAAACCTTTCTGTTTTAAATCGGATCGGGAGATATTCGTTGTGAACTGGGTGTCTACATCGTACGCCAATGACATTATTAGCGTGGTTGTCTCCAATCAGCGAATGCTTACGCATAGTCTGGGTTGTACAAATAGGTTTCTCCGTAACCAAGCTCTTTCATTAGCTGCGTGGGGGCATTCCGCATCGGTAATGGTACTGGGATAGTCAGGTCAAGTTTAGCGGCAGCTTCGGCACGATTATAGGCTTCATAAGCCCGAGTCGACTTGGGCGCTTCTGAGAGATACGCCACAAGATGTGCAAGGTTGATGCGGCATTCCGGCATACCAATCATCTGGCAAGCTTGTAGAGTTGCCATAGCCTAGATATGGCTTGTATAAGTTGCGTCTGGCTGTAGGCCATTGCATGGACTCACTAATGGAAGGGCAGAATTATCCGCTAGACCTATATCTTCACTAGCACAGACAACCATGCGGCGAGCAATATAGAGGGGATCCTCCCCAACACTAAGCATCCTCGCAAGCCAGTACATAGCCGCACTCCCCTGACTCCCGCGTACACTCTTATGCAGTGCAGAAATCATATCGTAATGAGCTTCTCCACTGCGATCGTAGGATGCCATCACACATTGATTCAAAGTATCAATAAGCTTTTCTTCAGCGCTCTCCTTTGGACATTTAAGAACAACCTCTAAGAGAGAAATTGCAGTCCTTGCGTCTCCAGCTGCTAAGGATGTGATTACAGATAAAATTGTCGATGTTAGCTGAGGAAACAATGAAGATTTGACTTCAGCGTCCGCAAAATGCTGTGACCTTTCGTCAGAAGGCGTGTCGTTAATACTAACACGCTTTACAGCGTTCGCGAGAACGGTTTTTATGTCGTCATCGGTAAGCCGGTCAAGAACAAACACACTTGAGACTTTCAGTATTGAATCTGCGGTAACTAATACGGCGGGGAACTCACCGACAACGGCTCAACAGCGGTCCAGTCAGCTTGAAGGACGGATTCTCCGTAGTTGCGCCTACAAACTGACAAACATAAGGACGGCCGACAAACAGTTAAGCTGCGCGAACCTGAACCAAACCTTGCTCTACATAAGGTAGGAAAACATCCTGTGGATATCAACTTGTCATCAAGTGCTGGTTTACATGCTTGTGTACAGAGCGCAACGCACTTGCTGTGCCTTGTTAAAGCGATGAACTTCATCCAGGAAAAGGGTCGTTCTCCTACACAGAATAAGTAAATCCAATTAGCTTTTAGCACTCTATGAATACACCTTCCGCGGAGGGCCAGTGTGTTTTTAGCGTCTTCCAAGATTGATCGGACATCACCAACTCCGACAGCGGTGGCGCTGAGTTCTTTAAAAATACTATCTATCTGCTTGGCAATGAGTCTTGAAAGCGTTGTCTTACCACACCTAACGAGACCGAGTTGAATCTTAGAAACGTGCCTAGAGCAGATCTCACTCACCCTGGAGGTCCCCAAAATATCAGCGACATTGCGGAGTTGGTCGTAAGAGTCTCCATAAGCAAGGATCCTGGGCCGGTCAGATGAGGCTGCCCAACGAATTCTGACAGTGTGCGCGGTCGAAGTCTTTCTGCCAGCGGCGCCGCCGCTTCTAAGTTCGATAGCCTGCTCTTTTTGGTAGAAGTGACAGAGACATCGTCTTCGTTATGAGAGCGTTTGCTCGTCATTATGGGTGAGGAATGAGCTCCGGACTGGGATCTCTGGTGTCCGGGGATGAAGATTGGTGCAACTGGACTAGATAAATGGCTAGAATTTTTACTTTGCGAAAGCCGCGAGTTTGTTTGTGACATGGATGAACCGCTAGATGATTGGGAAGAAAGTTCAACATGCTTCGAACAACCACTATCAATATGTTCATTGATGACGCGAGAAGACACGTCTTTCGAGCAAATTGGACTTGATTTTAAGTCTGTGAGTAGCTAGAGTACGTGGGGTTGCTCAGGAGTCATACCATACAACTGATGAGCTCAGACATTAGAAAGACTAGTGGAATGATTGTGCAGATAGTACCTGTGTTCATTTGCCAGGAGGAACGTGTTACAAGAGAGTTATGTACCAAGTTAAGCTATTGGTATCAATCAATTTTTTGTTACGGATTACCAAATATTAATTAATTACAATAATAATACATATTTGTTCATCCATTCCTCTCTTCCTTCGCTATCCGCAAGAGTAGTACAAGGGAGATGAAGGCCACAAAACCCAACTACGCCCCGGCAACAATTTTTCTGACGGTGACGGTATTATGGAGTAGCCCGCATCTTCTTGCCCATGACCTCTACATTGAGCACGGTTATAGTGCACAGTGAAAACACGGCTAACGAACGATGGCGTACCAACAACATCGCATAATCAACTGTGTCCGCTATGATAACTGGAGAAACTTTTGACTATGTGGGCATTCACTATTATAGCATGCTCGCCAATTCCACCTATGTATAGCACAGTAAAGTACTGCATTTGCATTGTTTACAAATTTGAGGCCATTGTAGAATTCTCAATCACACGAAGGTCTGCAGAGGTCCTGTTACTTCTGTAGGCAGGCAACTGATACTAAAATTATGATCGGGGAGGATTATGAGTATGGCTTGTGAGCGTCTTGCCTCTAGGAGCCCGCGCCCTGGAGAGCTTCTGGCGTGCGTGTTACGAACATATTCATATCTAGTACTATATCGAATGTTTGACGAGCTTACGGTGATGGTTTTCAAATGGTTTATTATGTGTGTTTGCCTGATGGGGTAAGCCAAAAACATCGTCCACAAAATCCCAGCCACCAGTATTACACAGCTTCTAAAAGAACTCAGTGTTAATTGTTTACTATAAGAATGCTTAAGGAAGTGCCTACGTTGAAGGACGCCGTTGAGCTTCGTTACACGCGATTGTACGCTCAGGTCGATAGTTTTGTCTCCAAAGTCAACAATAATACCGCCCAGAACGGAGGGGTTGACCTGTTTATTCATTGAGAAGTTTGTCAAAGTGAATAGACTAGATGATTTACTTTGTTGGTAATTTTGAGGACCTTAGCCTGTTGTCCGGCCTGAGATTGTCTAAGTGCGGTCTCCAGGCGGGTTAGCACGTCTTTCGCCAAAGGTGCCGCAGATGTGACTATGACATCCAGCTCTCCTTTGTGATTCGCCACAAGTCTATTGAAGCCTTCAATGACATCGCGAGTTTCTCCTAGTCTACCATTCTCCGCCATAACAACAAAGAGGTTTCTGGTTATCTCGGAAATAGAGTCCTTTTTCGCACCAGCACTTTCAACCCTGGTGAAAAATTTGGAGAGTGCAGCAGATCGCTCTGATGCTGAGAGTGTGGGGTTATTGATAAAGGAGCTGATCTCAGGCTGCTGGGAGATGGCGTTGGAGACAGCGGCGAGGTCTGAGTGGACCTTGGCGAGTACTTGAGGTGACTTGGCCAGAGCCGCGCTGTAGACAGCCTTTGAATATTTGGGAGCAATGGAAGAGGCTGCGCGTTGACCTAAGCCTGGAGTAACCGAGCGAGCGGCGGAGAATAGCATGGCAAATGATGAGGACGACGACGATACAAGTTTGTCTGGTACAGACTAATACAACCCGGACTTCACCGAATTACCATCATGTGACGAGATTCCAACTTTAAGTATAGTAATTTGTAATTCTGTAAATGTCCCGCCAGTACGAGGTACGCTCGAAGGCGTAGGGTCGTGACGGCGCCGAGGACGATCTATTCATCAAAATAAAAGTAGACAAAAGGGTGCGAAGAGTCAATCAACAAGGGCGAAACGATTCCTGACACAAAAGAGAACAATAGTAGGCAAATTTGGGACAATGGCCTCGTGCATTCCGCTGACCTTCTTAATGCAACTAGCCTCCTGTTCTCTGTCAGTAATGATATTCTACCTCGCCAGGTTGCGAACCCTTGTTCTCTCTCTCATTCTCTTTGTCTCTCTCGCATTCTCGAGGGAAGAGTCGCTTTGTGAGTATATACGACTTTCCGCAATATTGCTGCCTCAGTGTTCTTCCAGTCACTTCGTCGGTCACATATTGCCAGCCACCCGAAACATTGCTTGTGCAACAATTTGATATTACTTACTTTGCCAAAAACCAGTCGGTATCATTCAATATCTCAGCGGCTAGTGTAGTATGTCATTGCTCCGCAAATTCACCACTCTCGTGACAAACGTGTTTTTTTAACAGCAAGCTAATATCAATGTCACGGCGAATCTACTTCTCAACGTCTACGGTCTACATCCAGTCAATATTACCCTGGACCTGTGCAACATCTTGGGTGGAGCATTGTGTCCTCTCCCTATGTACAATTTTACGGGTTCGGACTCAATAACTCTTCCTGATTCCCTCGATGTTCGAGGCAGAATACCTGGAATTGCCTTCAAAATTCCAGATCTCGAAGGAGTCGCTCAACTTCTTTTGACGGAGGTCGGTACTGGTGACGTAAAGGCGTGTGTGCAAGCGACTCTTTCTAATGGTTGGTCTGCACATCAAGCTCCTGTCGAATGGGTTACTGGTGGGATCACATTGGCTGCACTACTGCTATCGATATGGCATTCTCTCAATCCGGACGCTATCCTACCGTTCAGGTTCATTGATCTCTTTCTTCTCTATCAAACCATTGCGTCAACGTCATTCCTAAGCCTCAACTATCCTTCAGTATATCGGGCATTCACTCTCAATTTTGCATGGGCAATGGGCCTTATTTCTCCATCCCCAGCGTCGTCTCTGCAAGAATCGATCGATCGAATGCGTTACTTGACTGGCGGTAAACTCGCAAACGCGACGTCTGCGTCGCCTGTTGGGCTAGTCAATCGGAAGCTCAGCCCATATAATTTTATAAATCGCGTCGTTGCCCCTGAGGCGTCGTCATTGCCAACCTGGAGGATGCCAAATACTCTCGGCCTTTCATTGCACTTGTCAGATATGGCTTCGCATTCAACGCGACTCGCACGAATTCTATCCAATGTGAATGCCCATTCGGCCACGCAAGGAACAAATGTCCAAACAGTTACTGCCACATCGTCCAATGTATTGGAGGCGGGCATTCCCATCTATGTCAACTCCCTTCATATCGCCACCGCCAATGCATTCGTGACTGTTTTTCTATGTTCGCTCATTCTTATCGCATGTCTGCTAGGAGCACTTCTTTTTTGTGCTTTAATCTCACACACTTTCTCTCGTTATCAACGTAAAGACCAAGAATCGTTCAAAGACCTCTACCTTAGATTCACTCACGAATGGGGGATTCGCCTAGTGAGTAAATCCTTTTTTTTATAAATAGCGGGAGTATGTACTAAGTTATCCCACAGGCACTGATTCTCTTCTCGCCAATTCTAATTCTAACGTTCCACCAGTGGACACTCAAAGACTCTTGGCTACCCGTCTTTCTCGCCACTCTTGCATTTTCAACGCTTCTAGTAGCTATGTCATACCCAACCTTCAAGATCCTACTCTTTGTCCGACGGAATGGCAAAGAAGCTCTCTACGAGAAGAAAAAACGTCTTTTTGCCAACAGTCCGCTTTACGCAACGTATCGCATCGCTCGTTTCTACTTTTTCCTACCTCTACTAGTTATCTCCTTTGTCAAAGCCGCCGTTATAAGCTTTGGTAAGGGCGCCGGTGAAGTGCAGATAATCCTAATGATGGTTTTAGAGGGATTTACGGTGATACTATACCTGATCTTTCGCCCATTCCAAACACGAAGTGGCGACATCTTCTCTACCTTCTTAGCCACCATACGCCTTGTGTGCACAGGCCTGATGATCCCGTTCATTGGCCGTCTCAATATTGCCCCCATTCCACGGGTAGTCATCAGCCTTGTGACCGCTGTCATATTTTCAGTTGCGATACTGGCAACATATATCAATCTCGTCATCAATTCCGGTATCGATCGACTCTGGAAGCGTAGGCCTCGTGCATCCATCAGGAGTAATTCGGGATCTCTTGATACTTCAATCCTGGAAAAGGGTGACGGAGTGCTCACAGACCATTCCCCCAGATCAAGGAATTTCGAAAGACCGAGTAATCCTACACCAGACGGTAGCGATCAACGTGATCCCCAACTTCTCCATCCCTTCCCAGTCTCACCTACTGAGACTGAACTGACAAACGCAAGCAATAGAACATCTGGAACATTGACAGTGGGCTCGCTTCTTCCCCGAAGATGGTCATTCACTCCGCTTAATTCGCCACTCAACTCCCCGAGCGTATCATCACAGGCTCACGAAGCATCGTTGTCGCATTCTAACATTATCTCTCGATAGATATTCCGATACACTCTCATAACAGCAGCACGGACAGGGATTTCCATAGACTCAGCAATAGAACTACACCCGCATACATCTCTTGACCACATTCGTTATTTTATTTTGACTGGCGGTAATTTTTTTAGATAGTAGTGAATTGTATTATTCAAATAGATTACCATGACAAGCAACTAGTGTTGTTTTGGCGGGCGACTTGGAAAGTAAAAAATTCTCTTTCTAGCAATGAATTGTAGTACACTACATACCCATGACAAGCATTTCATCAAGCGTCGTTTTGTCTTGACTAGTTTGGAAAGTGAGAGCCAACTACATAGATACAAATTATCCGAACCGAGTTTTGCTCTCAAAAAGTCATGTTGACTAGATTTTCCTGCCGGGTAGAACGATACAAAGTTCTCTGGACCATGCCTCGCCAGAGTTCCTCTACCTCCGCGGGAAAACGGTCTAGACTATATCCTTATCCCACCCATTGGAATCCAAGCCCTCACCAAATCTTCCATCTTCCGAGAGCTGCATCCGAGAGCGACATAAAGACACGATGCAAGTATTGCTAACTCTCTTACTCGTGGAAGATGATCTAATACTAATTTCCAAGATTTCGAATTGGTTCGGATCTACCATCCAGACAAGGCAGATCCAGCTATTCCTTCCGAGGAGGCACATGCAAGGTTTCAGTCTATCAAAGCCGCATATGACACGTTACGCGAGAAAACACCTCTGACCAAGTCACCCTTATCTCAGAGTACCCGATACCCCAGCGCAGCGGCATGGAGAGCTCGTATAAGACACCAAGAATTGTATGCAAGGAAGGATGAAAACTGGAAAGACTATGTTATCCTTGCTGGTATTGTTGCAGTAAGTCTTCGATAACTTTGCATCCCGAGAATTTTAATTCCATCATTACGATCTAGACATTTCTAGTACTCGTAGCCCAAGTGCTTACAACGCGGCGCCGAGCTCTCAATGAAGCAACAATACGAACCTATCGCCTTGGTCCCTTGAGGAATGGCCGAATACCTGTCGTCGCATCTACCCTAGATCCCAATGACTCGGATAGACGTTTGGGCGAATAAGGAGCTCATAGAAGACTGAGCTGCTAACCTCGGACAATTCGTCTGATAGCACTTCAAAGAAAAGAAACATGGGTTATGACAGCACAATTAATGAGTATGAAGTACGATAAGGCCACTCGTTCCCACCGACTTTAAAGGTATAATCCCGTCCAGCCCCTCGACTTCACGAATATTTCATCAACACCTTGCTTATCTGCAGCCCAATGTGTCCATCGGTTACTGTCACCTTCCTCCTCGTCACCAGAGACGTCGGAGAAACGCTGAAGCCCAGTTGTAGCGTACGACTTAGAATCCAATTGGACACGACCGCGGAAATTAGCTTCGCGATACGTGAGGTACATGTCAGCGTTCCGGGATGACATATGGACGCTGCTGATGGGTCGCTTGGAAGTCATGGCGTCTACGTAAAAAATATCTGTCCGGCCAGCGCCAGTTACTGTCCTTAGATATGCAGGATCCGGTTCTCCAGGGTTCGCAGGGGTGGTGGGATGTGCGCGGACGTTAGCGATGCCGTCCCCTCGTTGGGTAGTTATCGCGGTACTGTTCACGATTGCAACGTCGCCGACGATCCATCCACGGAAGACTTCCAACGCCATGTGATTGCCCCGGACACCCTGGCTCGGAAGAATCAGGTTATTTTTGTTCATGTTAAACATTGTTACAAAAAGTTTGTCGAGTTCTATGTCGGCGGTGGGGTCAAATTGAATATGCATTGTTGTATGAGATGCAACGTGAAGCTTCTTTAAGCTGGGAGGAATATATATTGTGATATCATAGCGCACACATCCTGCGTCTGGAAGCGTTCGAGGAGTATTAATCAACAGACGACTATTCAGGACGGTGCCGTCGTCGTCCAAGTCGGGATAGTTAATACTTATATCGTTGAGCAACTCAGCGTCATCGGAGCGAAGGGTCATTTCGTATTTAACGTCTTTCATGCTTGAGTCTCCCTGGGTGATGACAAACGTTCCAAAAGCGCTTCCCCGAATATCAAATGAATGATCATCTTCTGGACCTATGCGAGCCGTCATGACCACCTTGGAATTGTTATAGATGTGAGGGGCAGCAAGGCAACCCAGAGAACTGCTGAAAGCAGGCATTGTCTCAAGAACAGTCGACTCTTCCTGTGACGTTGGAGATTTCAGTTCAGTTGAGTCGTCATAGCATGAGAAGAGGTACAAACAGCAAGGGCCCACGCAATAAGTTTGATAGCGTTCCAAACGAGGACAAGTGCGATAATGATACCAGATACCTTGCAGAAGAAAGAGCAGCTAGACACATTCAGCCAAACTGAGATGAATGCACCTATTAGAAACGCCATTTACTTTAAGCTGTTGACAGCGAAACGGTCCATTCTATGGCGTTTTGTGATTTCTGTATGAAGGAGCGCGACACTGGCCTCGTCGCCTTCTCTATACGCATCTGTAGGATTATTGGACAAGACAACTCTGCCTTCTTCTTCGGTCGACAAGGCATTATCTGTTGGATAACACGTTGTCAACAATGTACTAGCAGCAGTTTGTATATC
Organism: Calocybe cyanea; assembly: GCA_018851305.1. NCBI lineage: Eukaryota > Fungi > Basidiomycota > Agaricomycetes > Agaricales > Lyophyllaceae > Calocybe > Calocybe cyanea. Next base: position 82,446 of record JABCKL010000003.1, read on the forward strand.
ACCTACATTGCTTATCCAGATGCTGCTTGGGTGCGAAGACACTCGTGACGTTGCCGATCATGCGAGAAAACAAAGACCCCTCATCAGAGGACCGACTCATAGTGAAAGCCTCGGGAACAAAACGTGAGGGAAGGACAAAGGAAAATATCTGACAAAGTCTTCTAGGCCTATCAAACGTCGCCAAGTTAAATTTTACACTTATGTAGATGATGAATGTCAAGTCTGTGCCTGCTCTTTCTCACGGACCAGGGTATTTACATTTTGACAAGTACATACATGATCCACGCAACTAAGGCTAACTTGGGCAAATATGGTAGAGTCAAGCAAGAGCACCCTTCAAAGAGTTCATTAGCAGAGGGTCTGTAAGAACCTACATATAGACATACCATAGGATCCCAGGGCGCCAGGATGATCTTGTCTCCCGACTCATAGATCTCAACTAGATTTTTAGGTGCAAGTGCCTTTGGGACCACGACCTGGTAAACGAATCTGTTGCATACGTTCATCATGTGTGCTTGAAGATCTTACCCGAATTGGCAGCGACTCACTGTTCGAACCACTGGTCGGTCATGACGAAGTAACCCTTGTTACCTGACCCTTCACCCCATGAATTTTCCACCTTGTAGCGCACCGGCTTACCATCCTTGCCCAAGTGAACGCCAGAAATCACCATGGCATGAGTCATAGATGATTCTTTGACTTGAAGACGCTCGGCTTTCGTTAAATTTAGAGTTATATCGAACGCGTTCTGCAAAACCTCTTAAAATTAGTTACAGTCTTAGAGAGCCCACCATCATTCGTTAGTTTACGTGCCTCGTACTCAAACAGCGCGATGTCCATGATTCCGTCCATTTTTTCTGAAAATTTGCCGACATCGCACCCAAAAAAGACCGGTTGACCTGATTTAATCATCTAAATACTAGGTCAATGTTTTTTGTACAAGACAGGGAGGCGTCAGTGAACCTTGACAACAACGCTCTTAAGGTTGTCAATCTCGGTATTGACATCTAGGTATGTGCTGATCAGCAATGGTATGCCGGCAGATGGGAAACTATACCAACATAGGACAGGTCGAGCGCCCCATATGTTTCCAAGTTTATCTACCGTATATAGTTTAGAGTATTCGTTCCGAGGATCGTTTATGAGAGAGAAGGAGTCCGCCGGCTTGAACAAATCACAAGCTCATCACATAACAGTTTGTCCAAAAAGGCGCACAACTCACCGAGTAAGGTTTATGTACAAAAGTCCTGGCAAAGTCAATAGGCGTTCCCTCCCATGTATGATATTTACCATCGGCGTCCGTATACTCCCAGACGAAATTCTCATCTGGCTGAGGAGGTACACCAAGGGTTGCAGTCAGGATAGAGTATATCTCTTTCAGCAAATTTTCCTTCTTTGTTCGCAGAGTTGACGAGAGGATGTCCTTCGACACTGAAGATGCGCATAATGATGAATGGAGACGGCGCAAGATCAGAGCATGTTCTCGAAGCTTGGTTCTCACGAGCGCATTGAGGGGAGCGGAGAGAGAGGAATGAGTAGATTCTGGGTGTATGGACCGCGGTACTATGCCGTAGCGCTCAACAAGGTTGACGACCATATCCCACTGGCCTCCATCACTAACCAGTTCACCTGAAAGATGACTGATGAGTCTGTCATCAATTGGGAGGTCTGCATGCTGGATGGACAATTCAAGATAGTAATTTGCTTTGTTTAGCTTATCCCAGAAGAACAGATAAGACTAAATATAAGAGATTTCAGTTAGTCTCGTATACTGCTGGTAAAGTTGATGGCGTTCTTGCCTGAGAAAGTTGGAACTCCTTGAGATGGAGAGCTTTCATGATACTGTAACGAAAGACGTTGGTTGAAGCGAAGAGCCAACATCTCCCACTGCTCTTCTGGTCGGTGACGGGGCCAGTCTCAAAGTCAATAAGATGGTTAAACGTATGAACATCAGCGATGCGGACGGGGCGTGATGTGAGCACAGAGACAAAGTTGGAGTGCTGAAGTACGGTTCGAGCAAGCCTTGTCTTAGGGTCATTGGCAGCTTGTTCCTCCCAAGAGGTCACAATAGCCTTGGACAAAGACCCGTCTTGAGACTTGGGATTGGAGAGGCGAAGTGATGAGAACTGGTGAATTACTTCTTCATGGTGAGAGCATTTCTCGTCAAGCGAAGGAGGCCGGGGAGCAGGCCGAGACGAAGAGGACCCCATGCAAGTACTTGACTGAGCTGCAACGGCACTCTCCATTACAGCATTCGTTCCGTTTCAAACGGTCAACTTGGCAGTACATAATAATTCAATTATCAGGCACATTCCTCCAGCAGCTGATCATTCATTGAATCAATATATTCTTCTTGCCTCACTCTCCCCCATTAAGTAGGCATGGCAGGGCACTTTGGATGAACAAACAGCATTGCGATATTGCAAATCAAACGACATTTAGCAGATGACGCTAGTCAAGAAATGTGCATTACCATGACGTTGTTCTGCATTGTGGAACCAATGTCGCATCGTTCATTAATAGTTGTGATATTATCGACAGCCTGCTTTACGGAACTAATAACACTTGGCCAACCACGTTCGTCGCTGACATCTGGTACTCGCCCCAAGGTTTCGGTGAGCTTTCCACAAGTATATAATCCATGATGTAACGTCCAACTGGAAGTTCTAAATGTATTGGCAAATAGTCTCTTTCACCTCAGGCAGGGGGGTGTTATGCGAAGGCCCCGTAGCGTTTGAATACAAATAATAATACAAATGTGCACATGTAGCAAAATAAATATGTTGAGTATGCAATAGGGTATAAGTGTGGCCTGCCAAAATAAATAATTCGACTATGAGGAGTTACGAGAACTCCTCGTGGTTGAATTATATATGTATTTTGGCAGGTATTTATTTTGCTAAATCTGTACATTTTATTGTTTTGTATTATCAGCCTATTTTTTTTTGTATTCAAATGCTATGAGGCCTTCACACACTTTCCTCTGCAACTCGCCCCGCTCAACACGATGTCTATGGAGCTACTCGAAGTTCGTTCAAGTTTCCGATCCCCTGAAACTGGCGTTCCCTCATCTGTCTTCGTTTTAAAGGTTACAGATCCCGGACTGGCCTACATATGCTTAGGAGGCTTCATCGTTGCAGTAAGTTGATCGTTAGGTAGAATTCTGAACGTCCAGTCAGACTGCTCGCTTGATAATCGTAGTTCTCTATGTTGTCCTTACTCGTGAAAGAACGGGTGAGTCATTTGGTGATGCCCAGCCTCTTGCGTCTGACTTCCCTTTTCATCAGTTATACATCAACGAAACAGTGCTGGGAACGGTGATCGGCATTGTCATAGGACCCCACGTCACCAATATCTTCAATCCCAGGTCTTGGGGTGATGACTCAATATTTATCACTCGTGAAGTGACGCGCATCGTCCTTGTGACGGGCCTCTTCGCTATCGGCGTTGAACTTCCCAAATCTTACATGGCAAAGCATGCGAAAAGTTTGCTCGTTATGGTTGTACCGACTATGGCCATTGGCTGGGTCATTGTAGCCGGTGAAGAAAATCCAATCCCGGCGATTTATTTGATATTTATACTCTGATTTGCGTGCAGGTATCCTTATAAGCCTTTTCCCGCGACTCTCTTTCTTTTCGTGCCTTGCAATTGCGGCGTGTCTAACTCCTACCGATCCTATCGTTTGCGCTGCAATCGTAGGCAAGTGCTATGCTTTTCATAAGTGTTAAGCCTCAAGTTTTTCAATAGGCGGAAAATATGCCAAAAAACACGTCCCTCTTAACTTGCGTCAAATTTTATCCGCAGAGTCGGCAGCGAATGATGGGCTGGCTTTCCCATTCCTGACTATCTCTCTTTACCTTATTATTGACTCCACACACCGAGAGGCAGTCACCCACTGGATCACTGTAGGATGGCTTTGTAAGTCTTTCCTCCGTAATTGGCAGTTCTGCTACTCTACTTACTCATGAGCCACCAACAGATCAAGTGCTTATGGGTACCGTCATCGGTGCCATTCTAGGTATTTCAATCTTCTGCCTTCCACAACGTCTTGTAACCGAGTAAAGGTATTCTATTCTCCCATTTGATGAAGCTCTCTCATAAACGTGGATACATCGACCGAGAATCATATGTCGCGCAATATCTCGCCCTTTCGATATTCATTGCTGGCGTCGTTAGCACCCTTGGCAGTGACGATCTCCTTGCCGCCTTTGCCGCTGGTAAGTTGAATGTTTTCGATTCGGCCATCAGTGCTAATAACTGATGTAGGCAGTGCCATCTCTTGGGATGGGGACTTTAACGATCATACAGAGGGCGAGGTGTTTGCTTCGGTAATAGACCTCGTCCTCAATTGTGCTTGTTTTGTGTACATCGGTGCTTGGCTTCCCTTCGAGGCTTTTAACAACCCTAAACTCGGCATCGTCCCGTGGCGCCTGGTTGTTCTGTTCCTCGCAATCCTTGTGCTCAGACGTATCCCTGCCCTCTTGGCACTCTATAAGTGGGTTCCAGAAATCAAAACATGGCGAGAAGCGCTGTTTTCAGGTCACTTTGGTAAGTGTAGCGCATCCTTGTTAGTGATTCATATTTTTCTGACACTATGTCTTAGGTCCTGTAAGTTTTGCAAGGCTCATTCCCCTCCTTGTGACTTATGTGCGATAGATGGGTGTTGGTGCAATATTCGTTTCCTGTCTAGCTCTGCTTAAACTGCCAAAACCTCAAGATCCTCCACAAAACGAGGAGGAGCTCCTGGCCGCTTATCTCGAGTCGGTGGTGCCGTTTGTTGTTCTCTGCTCCATTGTCATCCGTACGGAAACTTCCCCGCCTCGTGTGACTGCCCCTGTTGACCTGGCTTTGTGTACTATTAGATGGGCTTTCCATTCCTTTCTTCTCCTTCAGCAAAAACACGTTGACTATGACCAACACGTTATCTAACAAAACGCCAGACTGGCTGATTGGGATCAGGCATGCACCGAGCCGCGGTGACAGTCCGGCAACGGCCCAGATCACAAGACAGCCATCCAGGATGTCTGGGGTAATCATGGAAGAAACCATCCAAGATAGCCAGCGACATAGCCAGCGACACGAATCGCTTCAATCACCATTACATCAATAACACAGGCTCCCGCGGTTTCGTGTCCATAGTGGACCCGGCCGCCTACCCATTAAGTAAAGCGGATACGTATTTGTACCCATACGGCGATTCGTAACAGAGCTGTATAAAGTCAAGTCGTTCACAACTTGATTCGATGGAAAGCTTTTAGTTCTATGAATAGATTTAGCCCAGTCTCAACAATGCATTCCCTTTTTCTTGAATATCCATGCGGCAACTCGCAGGGATAAAGGAATAAATGAAAAAAAGGCGGATGCTTGACCACGCTCAGAACCTGGTAAGCATGGCAAAGTGAAGAAAAGGACGTTATGTAGGCATATATTTACAGATCCAAAAGCCTTATTTCAGATGACAGTCACGCATGCAGGACTATGTCCAGACTCAATGGAATTACGAATATTCTATTAGTAGTCTACGAACCTCGTATATGGCATACTATTTAAAATGTGTCCGCTGCAATATGTATGCAACGTAACATGATGACTGCTACAGAGGAAAATATGATACCTTCCAAATGTCTGTACGCGGAGACTGCGAGAACGAAATGTCCTGAGAGGGGCATAGTTCGTGTTCCGGGGTTGGCACGGCTAAGTTAGGTAGGTTTTACTCGAAAGGGTTTGTACGGCCAGCCTGGGAAAGATATAAGGGAGATATCGTTGTTTTATATGAGGATGAAATGATACCTGATGATCTCCTCCGCGGTCGGGGCCTTCGCCACACCCACAAAGCCACTCGTGCCACCATCGAGTCTCCCTGCGTTCATTGTGAATGCTGTCATCGTGGGCTAGTCTAGCGGATGGTGGTGTCGTGGGCCGATGGGGAACGTCAATATGAACATTGATGGGAGGAGGTGTGCGAGGCGGAGGCAAGTCAAGAGGCTTCGGTGGTTCGGGAGGTGCTCGGGTGAATGAAGATGAAGAAGCAACCAGTAGAGCAGGGCGCTTTTGGTTGACGGATGAAGGGTGACTCGAGTATGGCTCTGAGGAAGGATTGTCCGTTGAGGGGTTCATAAGCAATGTACGTTGATGTGGGTCTGCAAACGGGGAGACGGCCTCCTCTGCTGCTGAATTTACGAAAGGGTCGGTTGGTGCACTGCTTAAAGGAGAAGGCGATGGACTGGGGGATGGACTGGGTGTCGGAGTAGTATCGAAGTCGTCTAGAGGTACCGCATCGACATTATCTCGCGACTGAAGGGCGACATGGTTACCTAGGCTGCTGTCGCCCTCGCGCCTTGAGCGTTTGCCAGACCAGAGCAAAGTGGCTTTTCTTGACAAATTCTCAGTGAATGAAGGAGATGCTGACTCGGATACTGAGTCTCTTTCTGCCTTTCTACGTTGCCGCTCGGCGGTATCCCATCGTCTGAGATTCTGACAACAGTTGAAAACACCAGCGTCAGCGATATTCCTCCAGTGTCGACAAGATGACAGACGCGACTTGCCTGTTCTATCCGGCGTGTCTCTGCCGCGTCATCGTTTGTAGGAGGGTATACAGAGCTGTCTGGCGACTGGAAGGACTCATGTGTATCGTCTTGTATTTCGTCATAATCATCGAAATCAACCTTTCTTTCTTTGCCCTTAGTGTTAGTGGGCTCGTGGTTGTCAAGGAGGGTATGCTGAGTACTAGCTTTACTGGTTGAGGGAGTATTTGGCGGGGAGGTCGATGCCTGTGGAGTAACAGTCTCTATAGAGGATATCGAGGTCATGTCTTAAGAAAGCCTGGCCGGCTAGCTGCGGTGGAATCAAAACTCTCTCTCCACCATCAACAGGCAACTAAATTTGGATACTATAACGGTAATTTCTCAGGCATCTACAAAAATTATATACGCCAAGCGTAGGGAAAAAAGAAAATCAGAACCGGTTGTCGTTGGCCTGTCTTGCAGATTGCATCATCAATCCCTCATCAAACTCAGAGCTCCCATCATCAGACAAGTAGTGACGCAAGCCAGAAGCTTTCGGAACGGCATTCTGGAGGATCGGCGCTTGCGCATCATCCGTATAGCCCCCTTCACGGCTATACATCGTACTACGAGCGCTATTGCCGTTTCCAGGTAATGATAAAATTGAAGCGCGAGCAGTTTCTCTCATCTGCAGCAAATTTCGGTGGAAAGCATTCTGAAATGCGTTCAGCGAAGGCTCGAAAGCAAAAAGTAACCGACGACTCACCTGTTCCCGCCAATACTGAAGACGTTTCTCGCGTTCCTGATCTCGCTGTTTCCGGTGTGTGAAAAACAATGCAAATAGTGTACCAAACATGCCTGAAAAATATGAATAAAATTATCGGAATATCTGGACTTGGTCATACCACCGAAAATTCCAAGCCCAACTACTACATAAACCCAAGTCGCAAAATGGTGTGGAACTGCTTCGCTGACGCCACATGAACCAGAGGCTAAACAATTCCATGACTGACATCTGTAAGATCCTCCTATGAGCCAGAAAAATCAAATCATCCAAGGGTAGACTAACTCTTTGTCAGCGGTACATGAGTCGCCTATGTTCTTCTCATTCATGCACACTTTCTGTGCAGCGTCACAGTATAGTCCCAGTGAGCAGTCTCCACTGTTATCGAGGTAAGGTATAGGCGGACGGAATAAAGAGCGCAAAGTTACCGAGATACAATGTCGATAAACTCGCCATCTTGACCATAAGCGATGTAGGGTGTATTTTCGACGGTGCACGGAACACCAAGAGTCTTATTCGCCCACCTGAGAGCCATTATATCAAATCGGGTCCAGAGCAATGCAATGGCCGATAGAAGCCTCACATGCACTTGTTATTGAGACAGACAGAACCATTTACATTCAGACCACGTCCACTAGTATCCGCAAGCTCTTTGAAATTGGGAGGGCCTTCACATTGGTCTGAAAGAATATCAGTAAATATGATCGAAAGTAGTAGAACTTGACCTCACCGTCTCGATTAAGTTGGCAAGGACTGTCCACAGGGAGGAGGTCTTGACACGCATCCTCCTCATCAGGGCAAAACTGGCCTTTCGAACACTTATCTGGTAATGTGTCACCAGGAAGGAAGCCAAAAGGAAAATCGTCTTTCCTGCATCCTTTTGGTTTGCACTTTGCTTCGGATGCATTAGGTCCAAGTGCACAATATGTCTTGGAATTGCATTCGCTCCAGAACTGATAAGTCCCTGCCTGCAAGCGATTCTCACCCTGGTTGCAAGTATCGCCTTCAATGAGAGTGCCTGCATGGACGAAGGAAGAGAAGGTAAAAATGAGTGTAAGGGGCAGGAGTTGCATCGCTGTGAGAAAGAAAGCAAGAAATGACGAGTAAGTAATTCGTTTGAGGAAATGTTACCACTAATTACGTAATAATACAGCGGTTAGCGCCTCCTGAGGATGTTCTTGAAGCTGCTCAAATCTCTTTTTGACCTTATCTGTAGCCCGACAGAGCGCCCCCAGCAACAGCAACAACAGCAGCATCAACCACAGCTTCCTCATCCTTATAAACCGCCGCAACCCCATAGGCCTCAGGACCAACAACATGCTCCTAAGCCAGTTGGACCTCACAAGTTCGAGGTACTGGCATATAATCTGCCTAAACTTAAAGTATCTGATATCTCTTTTTATAGGACTCTAATCAAATTAACCAGAGCAATGAACATTATTTACGCCTTCGCGCACAGGCCAACCTAGAAGGCGATGATATGGCGAAATGCTTTGAGCAGAGTCATCAGGCCTACGCTCGAGGCGATGGCGCAGCAGCCAAGGCGCTTTCCAACCGCGGCAAGGAACATCAAAGAAAATTGGAGGAACTCAACAAGCAGGCAGCCGACTGGATATTTACGGGTGTGTTTCTAAACCTCTACCCTGCCCTTACCTAGCGCGACTAATTGCCGCCTCTGCTAAATTTTGCAGAAAATAACAAGGTCCTACTTCTGTTGTTAGCACTACGCAAGGCTAAAACACGATGTGAGACAGGACAGCAAGCCAGGTGAAGTCGATCTGCATGGCCTTTACGTAAAGGAGGCGATAGCACGTACAGATCAAGCCATTCAAGAGGCGAAAAGTAGAGGAGACTTTGAAATTCATCTTATTGTTGGTACGTTCAGTTTAAACCAGACGTACTAAACTTACTCTTGACACCGTCTTAGGCAAAGGTCTGCATTCCAAGGGTGGCGCAGCTAAGATCAAGCCTGCCATTGAAGAATTGATGACGAAGTGGGTCACAAGAACGCGACTATAACCGCTTACTTATTATTTTATCAAGACATCGATTACGTGCGGAGCTCGACCCTCACAATGCTGGTGTTCTGATAGTTCAAATCAACTCTGAACCTAGCAGAGGTGTTGGAGCGGACGAGATCACCCAGCGTTTGGAACACAAGGATGAAAGCTGTTTGATCATGTAGCCCAGGACTGATTGCTGCAACAGTAGCAGTAAATTTCCCGCTGACAAGCTAATTTAAGTTGATATTCCATCACCGACAAATGCATCATATTGGTTTAAAAAAAGAAGAAATCAAGATTACACAAAGGCCAAGAAGCCAACAGAGTAAGAAAAAAGTATACGGCAACTACTCAAATCTCGAGCCCAACGAGAACGTATGACGGGTTGATTGGGAAGATAGGTTTGGTGACAACGGTCCCGCCAACATACATGAGTGAGTGCAGGACCGCTCCCAACTTTGGCGACGAACGCTCCAAGACAATAACAAGAGCAGAACACCCAAGTCTCTCGTCAGCCAGGTCCAAGAGGGCCACGATGCTGTAAGCTTAGATGAGTAAATTGTTATCTGACAGAGCATAATGACAACGTACCTTTCACGGAGACTGACGGATTCCGCGCTCTTACCATCGACATACAACGTCTTAGGTTTCCCCGGAAATTCCAGGACGACGCCGTCGAAGGCTGGGCTCATATTCAGTGTAGAAATGGATACCCGTTTGGCATAGGGTAATGCCTGCAAACCCTGATTAGGGAATAAATTCATAAGAAAATCAAGAGCATCTTTCTCCTCAGCCTTGTTGCTGTCAGAAGAGGAGCTCGATACGACACTCCCAACTTCGCTGTCATCGCTATCATCAGGAGTCAAAGGTGGGGTCGAAAGCGTCGATATCGTTGAGGCGCTTCTTGTAGGAATCGCGCGCGGATAAACCACAGGTCGAGTGTATTCGCGGTAGTCGAGACCGTTATTTGTGATACTGGGTTTAGTTATGTTTGTTAAGGGATCATGAAAGTTAGAAGAGAAAGATGAATTATCGTCGGTGGTGGCATAGATAGACGCCGAACTGCCTGTCACGCAGTCTGACGACCCCCGGTCAGGAGGGCATTTATGTTTGGGAGTGTCAAAAACGCCACTATAAGAAGGTAGTAAGAGGTGAGGAGTAAGATATGCACAAACACAACCCACCTCGGGTCCACCAGAGAAGGTAGTGGAGTAGTAGTACATGTCGCCTTTGTCGCCTTCAATGTGGCAAACAGCAAGCACACTGGCGTCGATGTCGAAAAGAAGAGAAGCCCCATCTCCAACGGTTTGACGACCGTTGCTATACACGAATAGCAATTAGCGTTAAAGTAGACTGATAAAAGAGAAGAGCGAACGTGGGGCAAAGACTAGATTTGTGTTTGGAAATATTCGACATAGTATTCAACGACATGAGCTGCCAACTTGGTAGATTTCTGAAGGGATAAAGTGTGATTATGATTCTATGTACTGTTGTGAGCACGTCCGCACGTCGACAAGTATGATGAGGAACAGACCCTAAGCGTTGGAGGATAAAAAGCGATATGGGAATTTGTGGATCTCATTTTTTATTAATAATAATCAAGTCCCAGACCCCGTGGTCCCCGGAAACGGCAAACTCCGCATACACGTAGTAAATCTAAGTAAAGCTAAACCTCGTCAACGACAAAGACAGCGAACCCAAGACTTTTGTAAGTGCTCGTTTTGTTGTTGTACCTGCTCCAGACGTTACCGCATTGCATACTTGAAGTATGAATGCTCTACAATGGAAAACTATTGAAAAATACCAATGGATCGCCCTTCGACCACTCGGATTACTTTTACTCACGTCTTCTTTACAGCATACCCACACAAAAACCAACACATTATGGCCGATTCTGCACGAGGTCGCGGAGGATTTGGACGTGGCCGCGGAGATCGGGGCCGCTCACGTAGAGGACCCCGCCGTGGAGGGCGCAAAGACGAAGAAAAGGAGTGGTGAGGTGTTCTACGCTCGTCTCTTCGTTCATTGGTATCAATCTATTGTCGTTTTCTCAGGGTTCCTGTCACCAAACTTGGCCGTCTTGTGAAAGATGGGAAAATTAAAAGCATGGAGGAGATCTACCTGTTCTCACTTCCTGTCAAGGAATACCAGATCATCGATTTTTTCCTACCAAAACTCAAAGATGAAGTAATGAAGATCATGCCAGTACAGAAACAGACTCGTGCTGGTCAGCGCACACGTTTTAAAGCGTTCGTCGCTATTGGAGATGGCGAAGGCCATGTTGGGCTTGGTGTTAAGTGCGCTAAGGAAGTAGCCACCGCTATTCGTGGCGCTATCATATTGGCGAAGCTTTCTGTTATACCCGTGCGAAGAGGCTATTGGGGTGCTGCTCTTGGTGAGCCTCATACTGTGCCCTCCAAGGTCAGCGGTAAGGTCGGCTCTGTTATGTGTCGTCTCATTCCCGCACCACGAGGTACTGGTATCGTTGCCGCTCCCGCTTCAAAACGCCTGCTGCAACTTGCTGGTGTTGAGGACTGCTACACGCAATCTAAGGGTTCGACAGCAACGATGGGCAATTTCTTGAAGGCCACTTTTGCAGCTGTATGTGCTCGGCTCTCCTCCAGACGCTATGTTTGTCTGATCATTAACCGCGAATCAGATTACAAAAACATACGCCTTCCTAACACCTGACCTGTGGCGCGAGATTCCAGTTTCGAAATTCCCCTACGATGAGCATAGTGCCCACCTTCAACTTGTGGCGGGCAAAAAAGCATATTGAGTTTTGCCTGCGTTTAGCTTGCTTCATGTATCTCGTTTACAATGGCATCGCTATATGACCGATGTACGACTATGACAGCGCCAGATGTAACAATGACAAGTCGTACGTATATACGATTATCATGTTTGCAATTGATGATTTTCTCGGCATTGATGAGCGGTTTTAACCGTGAGATTGGGACCCACTCGCACGCTTTAACCGAATTTCTATACTCTAATGGTGATTCAACGCTTGCTTGTTCTCTTCTCTGACTGGCATATGACTACTTGGCTTGTGCTTCTAGAGCAGTTGGATGTCTGGCAGATGACATGGCGTTGACTTGGACTTGCAGTTGTTAGGACCGGTTTGGCGCCTACGTAACTACTACTGTGAGCTCGACTGGGTTAATCTCCTCCCCCTCTCTCCCCTTCCCCTCCTTCTCGCAAACTCAGCCAGTCAGTATCTTTCTCTGTCGATCTCGAAGATCAATGCAACATTTTTCTGCGTCAGCTTGGTGTGTATGCATACCGTACTTTAACATCGTCAAAGCTAACGACCCCGCCCCTACTAGATTCTTAGCCTTTCTGAACAACCGCCATTTACCAATTCTTCTTCTTCCTATGCCGGTCATGTCTGCTACTCATGCCTCAGAGTTACACTCTAGTCATCATCCACGATCTTTACTCCAGTCGCGCTCTTTGCGCGATCTTCACGGTCCCCCGCCGCCTATCCCGCGTCGTCGGATATCGCTGTTAAATAGCCCTGATGCACTTCAATCCTCCGGTCCAACCACAACTGTAGGAACTCAGCCCAACCGACGCCAGCCACTCAAGATTCCCCTTGACGTCCAAAGGTAATTTGACGGCGATCTGACAGCTGAAACTGTATTGATCACATACAAAAAGGCAGATCATGGCCCCTTCTACCAAGACATCCTCTGTTCCACTACCAAGTCAAGTCTCTATGGCTGTAAGACACACCCGCTCAATTCACCGTCGACCGGGCGACGCCCACCATAAAACGCACTCCGAATCATCTTCTTCACATACGCCATCGGTCAAAGGTACCATGCATCCTATCATCCGCCCTCACACATCCCCAAAGGTCCAACAACAGTGTGACCCACCTGTCGACCTTCGGAGAGCACGAAGGTACGGCAGTAACTTTGGACTGGAGCATGATAGACCGAGCCTTCCAATTATAAGACGGCCATATACATCACCTACCGTACCTACCGTGCCCGACAATTCTAGTCTAGCATCAACGCCACTAGCCATGTACACGGAAGGGGATACAGATTCCGACACAGAATCCATTGATCACAGTCTTGAATTATCATTCCCACAGCCGCCCCCTCTTGACGATTATATGCGTCTAAGACGGATGCATAGCTCTCCCATGTTCACTCTAGAAGAGGCCGACAGTCCCAAGGGCGATGCCATGGCTCGCTATGTAAGTCTTTCCCAGGCTTCAGCGGCGGGTGATACGGCTCCAGAGTACGACCAATGGGGCTCATTTGGCCATCTACTGGACGAGACAGGTCTAAGTTTGGACTACGGCGAAAGTCCGAAACGCTCGCGACAAGCAGTTGCTCAGGTAGCCATTGCGAACCCACCCCTTACCCGCCACAAAAAAGAGAAAACGCTGCCGTCGTCCCAAATCTCCGTCCATCTCAGTCTATCGCAAGCTAATGACGCTGCTAGGAAACGAGCCACTGCGATGCCAACAAAGAGGGAACAACAGGAGCGAGTCGATGGTATCCCTCTCACACATACGCGCTCTTTATCCCGTTTTCGTACAGATTCAGACGCTGCTCACACCTCCATAAGAAGGAACAACAGCAAAAGGGAACCGGCTCAGTTACCCTTAGAACTGTCTGCCTCGATGGATCGCCTAGATCTGAGCATGAGGAAGCTCAGGGCACATGGTTTTCAAGAGCACACGGCTGAGATACCTGCGACGCCGCCCCTGCCTTTATCGTCAATGCCTATCCCTCCCTCACTTGCAAGCGCAGGGCGCAAAAAACCCGCGCGACGACCGCATCTTTCCGCCCCACCTACGAGTCTCAAATTTGACATTGTGAACAACATCGCACCTACGCCCAGAGCTACTGAGACATCCTTGCATTATCATAAGGCGCTGAGTCAAGCTCCTGCGCGTTGCGCATTCACAGAAGTAGAGCAACTTCCTCCGCCCAAGTCGTTCATTGATATCACGCCAGAGCACAACCAGCGTCCCAGCTCCCGTGATAAGATGCGAAGGCTTCTGACTAGAGCAAGTATGAGCTTACTAAGGCCGTTCAGTAGAGGAAAGGGTGGGAGTAAATGACACTCTAAGACGCAATCATTATTCATGCATTTTTTGATGGACTTCGGAATATACACTACTTATACTTGTTTTGTATGGACTGGACGTTTTGTATAGTGTAAAACTAGTGGACTATCGTGTTCTGGATAACATTATATCAAAATATATTACGCATTGATCCTGTAACGAGAAACAAGTAGAGGGCATTGGCTTCCTTCCTTGAACTTCCCAGATACGTAGGGTCGAGTGAGCACACTAGTGGAGACATCAAAGGGGTGTTGCGCCAGCGAACAAAGGAGCGCTTACACGTTTGCCTTGTAAATCTTGTCGCCTGTGCACTCAAAGACGAAATTGGTTAATAAGATGTATAAAAAGGTTTTAATCTCAATGAGCGAGAAACGCATTCCAATGCACGACTGTAGGAGTTCACGGTTAGTATGAACACTGCGAGGCTGATGTGTTTTACCTACACGGGGACCAGCAGAGAAACTTAAGGTGTTTGAAAATATGCCAGGTTGCTGCAATGCAGCATCCGGGAGGTTGTCCCACCTGTCAGGACTATAGAAAAATCCAGTTAGTATCATGAAACACAAAATGCGCTTGCAATCTTACTTGAATGTCCATGCATCCTCCCCCCAGATACCCTTGTCCAAATTGAAACCCTCGACAGCTACATGAACGAAGCTACCTTTACGAATGGTGACGCTGTGCCTCTCCTTATCGATAGTGCCATCCCTTGCATGAACAGGGTAAGATGTTGGGATCTCATCGTCATGCATTGCGACTCGTATGGACGAGTGGACTGGGGGCACCAATCGCAAAGATTCCCTACAAACGTTGTGCAAGTAAGGTAGGTTGGCGATCGTATCGTACAAGGATTGTATTTCTTCCTCAGTCAGACTAGACAATCCCCCGGAAGATGTTGGACTTATTGCTAGAAGCTCCGTCCTTAGGCGTGCCTGCAGCTCGGGATTTTCTGCTAGTAACAGTAGGGTCCAGGTTAAAGCGAGGGACGAAGTATCAGATCCGGCAAACATGAAGGTATTGATGTTATGCAGGATGTCTTCGTCTGAAATACGTTGTTCAGGCGGAAGGTCGGTCGCGGCATTTGATTTCACTGTTGAGCGCAAGTCGCAGTCAGCAGTTTACAGACAAAAGCTACCGTACTCAAAAGGCTCAAGAGATCTCTTCCCCCCGCATTCTCTTTTGTCTCTGAGAGCTTGCGTTTCTTCTCCTGGATCAACTCGCCAGCTACCCGGTGAATCACCCTCTGGCAGTTAGCAACGGTACGGATGAACTTGTCCGGCTATGTTCAACTTCAATAAATGTGAGTGGAGCAAGACTAAGCGAACCCACAAAGAGAGAACTGAGAAGCGGGAAGTATATGTTCATTATGGTCCTGAAAGCGCTCCCTTGGGAGATCGCGATCTCGAACATCTCCTTATACGCACTAAATAGCTCATTTGACTCGTCTTTTATTGCATTGAATTCATAGTTGAATCCTCTAGGCGCGTAAGTCCCAATGAACCGATTCAACAGCATGGACGTTGCATACCCGCTGAGCCAATCACATCGAAGGTAGCCCTGCTTATCCAGTGGCATACGTCAATTTTCAACACATCAGATGAGGGAGATTCGCATTTTGTCTTCTCGGAGTTTTCAATGATCATATTCTGCCATCGATCCT
Source organism: Calocybe cyanea (assembly GCA_018851305.1). Classification (NCBI taxonomy): domain Eukaryota; kingdom Fungi; phylum Basidiomycota; class Agaricomycetes; order Agaricales; family Lyophyllaceae; genus Calocybe; species Calocybe cyanea. The sequence continues at coordinate 98,489 of JABCKL010000003.1, forward strand.
TCAACTCACTGCCCTTTCGGAATACAAGTGGTACCAATGCGCGCATGTTTTGGATTGAGAATGCGGAGGTAGCTACACGACGTTGCCGCTTATGCGTCTGGCCTTCGGCAGAAAGCAATCCGCATCCAATAAGGCTTGTGATGAGGCGTCGGGACTGCCATGGCTTTTCGTACGACGTTGAGTGCTTCAGAACATACGCGACAGAGACCGGGTCAGCCGTCAAGAGACGTTCATCCCACTAAAAAAATTTCTTATTTGAGCAAATTCTAAGAGAGAGTGGCGCATAGTTACGGGTCCCATTCCTCGAATTCTAATCGATCGACCATACTTTCGAACTAGTGCTTCATGTACTTTGGGAGACACTGACGGCCTTTCTAGCAGTTTTAAAGCATGACACCCACGAAGAGCACACTACGTACTCTAGAACTGCAAAAAGGTGATTCTTGAACCACCCCAAAACAGGCGGTCCGGCTATTCGGTGCAGAGGATTCCATAGCACAGCGATGAGGCTTCTAAAAGTAAAATAGAGAAAGACAAATGCAACTGCAGCCAGGAGACAGTACAAGATAGATGTGAGCGCCATGAGTAAGGAAGAAAGCTGTGATTGATGGCTGAGTCGTTGGTGCTCATTGTTGTTCTCCGAAATTTGGGAGAACAATAAAACGCGTTCGCCATGTTCACGTGATCGCTAATAATTTTTGATTCAATTCACGTGACTGCTACTAGAGTACATAGTCATAAACTTTTGTACAGTTGATACCCTTTGCGCTACACTTGCCTCAGCAGAGTGGTTATCCCAGACCCGCATACGAGGCTGAATATGCTGAGGAAAGTATGTTTGCTTGATCGGGATAGGCGGTAGCGGGAATTCGTTAAGATCAACCGAGATGCTACTTCCAATCGACCCCGTTGTGTGTATGCTCGAATCGCTCGGTCGCGTCACCATAAGATAGGGGATAATTTGCGGCTGCAGAAACCCGTCTTCCTCTGAACACCAGCCTTCCGTCCGTGTCGTCGTCGAGAACGAGGTAGAAAGAGAGTTTATAGTGCCACGAGAACCCTCTCGCGCAAGAGAAGCCAGAGATCCACCAGTTTGAGACATGTCAAAGTTGGGCATAGAATGTTGCAGACATTCTAGACAATATAAGGAGCTTGATGGCTTCTGGTTCTCAGGGTATGGCAGCAGTGGCGGCGGTTTCGATTTAACGAGAGTTGGCAGTCCACTTTGATTGAACGCATACGCAGAAGTCGACGCCGAGGGCCGACAAGTGACCAAAATGCCTTTCTGGATCTCGACGCTCTTGGCTTCAGCATGTTTAACCTCGTAAGTAGTATTCAGATCTTCGTCCAAATCACTATCAATGCTAGGAAGCGAACTTATTGACGTTCTAGAACTTGCAGTGGTAAAGCAGTCCATAATTTCTTGACTGATGTTCGTCCCGTTAGAAGTTTCAGAGGCATCAGATCCCTGGCGAGGCCTATTTTGAATGGAAAGAATAGGTTCGCCTTTGGCGAGCTGATCGATGCTGGCTTGAAGTGATCCGAAGTTTAAGGCGTTCCTTTCGAGGTTTAAATACGGAAGCGATCGACGAACAACGGTAGGTGGCTCCGCATCATCTTCCGCCTGAGCTTCGCCATCTCGCCGAACTAGATCCTGTGAAGGCGCTACGCCATTTAATTCATGATGGAGCTGCTCCTGAGAATCTGTCACGTTGTCAGCTATAAGCGAGCCGTCATGCGTTGACAATGTGGATAAGGACGAAAGAGTGCATAGACCATTATACGATCTCTTTGAGTCTGGCATGTCACATTCGTGTGTATCGCTCTTGACATACATATAACGAGTCGGAGGCCCCCAGTGAAGGTCATCGTATCCCTGAACCGGGGTGACATTTCTAGTTACCGAAGTAGTGCACATTTCTTTTGGAATTTGTTTTTGCGCAATTCGCCTTCGATACCCATGTTTCAAAAACCGTAAGCATTTTTTGATGATGAGAGAACGTGTCGTGTACAGTCCGAACACGGCAAGTATAGTGACTACAAGTGTCCCGCCAACGATCAACACGACCCTCGCGACGGACAGGTGGCCAGATGAGAGTGACAAGTCTTCTGTTCCTCCGAGCGGGGCGATTTTCGCATGGAGGGAAATTGGGGGTGTGTATGGTAAAAATGTATCAGTATCAGACAAAGGAGCGGCGGGAGTGGGTAAGTTGCTTGGAGGTATCGTCTCTGGATACTGTCTGTGCCAAAGTTTCATCGAGGCACGTCTATGAAAGGTACTATGTTTGTACCATAAGAACCGAATCGTATCAGCAGGGTACTGGGCCTGGCAAACGTTGTATGTTGCAGGTTGAAAGCCGTATTCTACGTTGCCTGAACACGCCTCGTTCTTCTGGTACTTAGATGCTGTTGGTGGCATACTCTCGATATATAAGTCTCAGAGACACTGAGGGAGATGGCCTTGTCTTGTTGGTCAATGTGAGAGGTCGGACGATAGTTATAGTGACTGGAGGCTGACGAGATTTGGCCCAGGATCAAGGAGACTATCACCATTGGGGCTGACCACACAACTTGACACGGTCGTTTCCTATCCCAGGAAAAATCATAGTATCTTTAATGTTCAACGTTTGATACCGAACTGGCGGTATGTACTGAGTGACATGGAAAGGAAGCGCTTCGCCCAGAAATTTTATGTGGCGCGAGCCTGGTACTACGCGATGGCGTACCTTAAATATATATTCTGTCTGACTCCGCAAAACTGTATCGACAATGCTAGAGAATAACTCATGAATTTACAAGAGGGGAATATAGATTCAAAAGCCATAGGGATTTCTAGTTCGCATCGCAAAGTTAGCGTCAGAAAAGCAAATCGTTGATGGTCTTGATGAAAGCAGCACTGTCTCCGGCCTTGACCTCGAATGGTTCTAAGCCAAGCGCACGGCGACCGTCGATGGATTGGACCGAAGACGGCGTCGCACGTCCGACACATTTTGACTCTCCGGGTCCCTGAGGAAAATCCCTAGGATGATCGATTGAATAAAAGGGCACGAATGACAAATGAGCCACAAACATACGGTCCAGGGAGGCCAGCCTCAAAAGTTGCGCGTTGGCTACGAAGATATTGAACGCTGTCAAATAAAATTAGTATACATAAGCGAGTAATGCTGATCCCGTTATGCTCACTTCTTAATAGTCAAAGGGACTACAGGGATGTAGATAACTGAGGAATCGTTTGTTCCATGATGATAACTTTCAACCTCGTGAATAGTGTCACAGTGCCCTAGAACACAACTCGGTGAGCTCGTAGCAGAGTTGTGGAAAGGGCTGATTACAGTAAACTTGATCACCCGGTTCTACCATTGGGATTCCCACCATAGTTTTGTCCAGTTGTAGATGAGGATGAGTTTCCGTGGTGAAGAACTGCTTGCCACCAATCAGACTGCCGGGGAAGTCAGAGCTCTCCAGGTCAACCTCCCATTCGTTTGTCTGATTATTGAGACGGAAAAAAGGTCGTAGGATCATATAGGCTGTCGCTAACCCAAGCATGGGGAGGACCCGTAATGTTCCCTCGCCTGGTCCGGTATGAGACATTGAAGTCCAACCTTGCCAAGCTCGGAAGATTGAGCCTTGGTTACTTTCCAGTACCTGATGTTTCAACTCATGCGCTCTAACAGATGAAGGATCCGGAGACTTACGAGCAGTTGTGCATGTCCTGTACAGCATCTAACCGGGAAGAGACATCAAAGGCGTCGTGACTCTTCCAGGCGCTGCCTCCAGTCAAAATTTGTCGGTAGCACTGCCGGTATGTTGGATCCTCCCATCTTTCCACAGAGCCGTTGTCAATGTGGGGGTCAAGCACAAAGGTTTCGTCTCCTGGCTGGCGTATTCGAACACGATCAAAGTAAGAAACTGGGTTTGCAAAACTGATGGGAGTACCCGGGTCGGAGGTATGCCACAGGGAAAGCAAGTGGCGTTGGGTGTCGATGATAGCTGGGTGTACGCGAGCGGCGACCTGGCCTTTAGAATTATACATCTCATAGATCTGGATGTTGTCTGACGGATAACCTATAAGCTTTACTTCAGAAACTTAAAGATTATTTCCCCAAAGGCAACAGGGTTGTCACCTGTAATGTGCTTTGCATTAGTGGAAGCGTAACATCTGATAGACTCTTTCCAGCTGATGGCCTCCTGTAAAGAAGAGTAGTTGTATAAGAGTGCCGCTGCGAATATTCAACATAGATGGTTTACTTCTTGGGGTACACCGCCAGTGATAACGACTACCCCGATTTTTCTAATGGTCTTGACCTGCTCATCTGTGAATCCAGCCTTTATCTCATCGTATGCAAAACGAGGAATAATCTATGTAAGGATCAAGGCTAGAACAGATGCTGATTGAGAGAAGACGCCAACTCACAGAGCCACCCTTCCTGATGATTTCCTCCACGGTAGTGTCGAGTTCCGCCAAAATTTCCGTCCAGCTCTGACGGAGTTCCTCTTTCCAAAGAGCTTTCTTCAGGTCAGAATAACGTGAGGGTACAGGATCGGGGGGGTGCAATGAAAGTTTCATCACTCCAACCGGTTCATGCTGGCTCGAGCTTTCTTGCACAGTAGTGGTAGCCATAACTCCTGGGATACAGTCAAGAGACTTCCTGGGAGCTTGGTTGCTTTTAAAGCAAAATTTTTCTTGCCATCGCGTCCTAAGGGTCTAGGTTTGTAAAAACAAGAAGTCATGAGATAATGCTAGGCTCACGGAGCATGAGACCATAGGGATAATCTGGGTGGTTGTAAGTCCACATGCACCTCATCGTGGTCGCGATCTGGCAGGAAGAGAGGGAGAATAATCCGAGGTTCTTCCGAAAAAGCTCCGGAATGATATTTACTCCGAGCCTACAGTTATGCAGTACAGTGTATGATTTTTATCTTGTGAAGGCTAATATCTCGGCGAAATCATGAGTCTAAAGGCGCCAGTGACAACTGGGCTGGCGGTGAGTTAGCAAAAATCTGAATGTAGCTTCTTCCATTAACATAAATACATGCTTTATTAAGGGTACATGTCCAATGTCGCGCCAGTACCTCCTACCTAGTCAGGCTCAAAAAACATGGCCCGAATCGTTGCCAGCTCTCCATGCAGCCTTTTATAATCTATACTCAGCTTCGTCAAGTCCTCCGTATCTAGCAGCTCTGCATCCCCTTCCGAGTCCGTCGTCGATCCACTATCTCCATTTCGCAATAGACTATCAATTTTGGTTTTCTGTTTGACCATTTTTACGAAAACTGTCATGTACTCGTTGTATGTTGAGCTGTAACGTTCTCGCAACCCTGCATGATCGGAAGGCAGCTGCTTTGGCTCGTGTGTGCTAGAGCGTTGACCACTCGTTTGAGCACTTAATAGTGTCATGGGCGGCGTGGGCAAGGTCCCACTCGCGTCATCGCGTCTTGGTTTACGAATCTCGCCCTCGTCCTCTGACGACGTATAGATATGTGATGCTCGGCGTCTTTTTTCCTCCAAAGCATTGCGCTTCGATTCACGGGGCTGGGATTGTGTGGAGGAAGCAGTCTCGTATGGGAGCCTTTTTCCATCCCGGCCGGAAGGACGGGTAGATAATGTTTCCTTCTTATTAGTCTTTGGCGGGGGCTGTGGCTGTGGGGGCGGCTCCTTTCCCAGTTTCTGACGTAGAGGCACCCCTGGGGCCTCTGATTTCTTGAGCACTACTGGATCACTAGCCTTGGTATCCTTCGTGGACGATGAGGTGACGGCCACGCCGCCGTCTATTTTGCGTTTCTTGTTCGGGGCGGATGCGAGCTTTAACGCCTCTGAATCATCCCCAAGAGAGTCGACTTGTCTGCGTTTGAGAGTCGGCGCATCTAAAGTCCGTCTCTCATCTGGTTTGATTGGTACTTCTGATCGCGCGGTTTCCCTTAGTCGATCAGGGCCCTTCTCCCGATCAGAGTCGGTAGCTACACCAACGTCGGATTCCTTGAGCTTGCGGATTCGCTGAGTTGGCATGGTACTGCCATATACCTTGCTTTTAGTTGTTGAATCGGGGGTTGGGGGTGCGGGCTTCGTATTCAAGGAAAGGGGAGGATTAGCATCTTGTTCGATCGCTTTCCCACTGGTGCGATTAGAGTCCTCAGAAGTTTCGGTTGCATCGGGCTTCAACGGTTTGTTCATTTTGAAACCAGATCCGGGCAGTTTTCTTGAAGCGCCAGCAATAGGAGCTTTGCGAGACACTCCATTGACCTCCATGACTTTCTCACCGCTGGCCTGTGATACGGTTCTTGCGCCTTCGTCCTTCATCGGGATCTCTCCATTCTGGTCGAGCTTTGGTCTAGCCTTTTTATCTTTGACCTCTTTCGATGTCAGGCCACGTTTTGGCTTGACCTCCGTTTTTTTCGAATGCTGAGCATCTCCATTGGAAGAAGCCCCATTGATATTCGTTGAAATGGAGGATGAGGGTGCTGAAGCGTTATTTGACGTAGATGCCCGGTAAGTGAAAAATTCCCAGAGGGGATCAGACGATGGTATACCCAGACTGCTAAGCTTCTGCCGCCCCGTCCTGGCCAAATTGATTCGCTCTTGTTCGGTTAGGTTAGGCCATTCAAATGGTCTGACTTCAGTCCATGATTCAGTCCTGAGTCGCCATGTCTTCGATCCGACGCCCTCTCCTTTCTTCGTAGCAGAGGTTTGCTCTCCAATCTAGATGACAGAAACACGCTGAGTCTCATGACAAAGTCTAAGTGAGATACTCACCTCGTCCAACGTATTGAGAACATCAAGTCTTATTGATGTATCACAGTCGGCACCCGCCACCAGTTTCACGATCTGATCCCGAGATCTCTCCAGCGTCGCCACGCAGCGTATTAATCGTTTGCGCAGAGTTGGGTCCGCGGGCCGTTGCTTCTGTTGTGGAGGCACAGGGGAGGCAACGCGAGCAGGAACTGGGGATGGCTGGGCTGAAGCGTTAAGCTTAGCTTGGTCGGAGGGGCGAATGGAGCGAAACATGCTCGACGTCGGATTTTCTTTTCGTTTCTTCTTTATAGGCGGGTTGGGGGGAGGTTCGATGACCTTCATTCTGCGGTCCTCTCGCTGCTTAGCAGCATCTTTAGTTTTCTCGCGGATTCTGCCCTTCAGGTTATCCCCAATTTTGTCATGCTCGATGGTGAACTTTCCAGTGACATTGGCATATAATTTAAGGGATGAATTTGGCTTGGAAGCTGAATGGGTGCGAAGGTATAATTCATGGGGTGTCTCTTCTCTCAACGGTCGCATTGGGAAGAGAGTGTTGCCAATATGTATTCCCTACATTGATAAACGGTCAATGGGGATCTGCACTGAACGAAAGGTACTTACTGGGGTATCCCCGAACTCGAATTCCATTGGCGGCTTTTCACCAAGCGCCTGGAGTGCGTCCAAAGTTTCAGTAGACAGGCGGACAAGCATGGCTACTTTAGGCTTTGAGTGCTCTGATTCGCCTGTCTGAGTGTGTGGCCCGAGAGATAGGGTTGACTGTGGAAGAGGCATGATTCTATAACAACTAGAATAGAGCAAGAGGTAAAGAAGCGAGCGCTGTGCCCCTTTGCTAATCGGTGCTCCAATAGCCACTGGTGACAATGATGAAACGGTGATTTCTGAGGCTGTGACAGAGCGACGATGGAGATAATCTTGTAGCTGATCACTCTGTTGGGGTCGAGTGAGTTGAGCACTCACTGGCCTTGTCGTGGCCGGATCCCGCCAACGACCATCTCCGACTTATTTGCGCCTATTGTCTTTCCACTGGCTTTATCGCGCTACAGTCTCATAACATCGTGGCTTTACAATTGCAGATGTTCTTCTAGATAAACACCGAATTTCCTTGCAATGCTCTCTTCATCCCAGTCCACACTACCCTTCTCTGTTGACCCAAGTGTAATCGCCTTTTTGTGAACCGTAACAAACTGTCGCTTGAGTCTTTGCACCTCGGAAAGGGTGATATGTCGAGCAGGCAAGTTAACTGTTGTCTTGAACGTTGCTGAAGGGCCGGTTATGGCCAGATTCAGCTCACCACCGAGGCCTGTTTGATCAGAAATGATGGTAGTAGTCATGACAGAGGCAACTTGCTCGAGCGCTTGCAAGGCGTCTGTGGGCGCTTTTACGACCTCAATCAGCCAGAAAGTAAACGTAAGATTTTGAAAGAGAGCTTTTTGATCATTAAACAGACGCACCGCCAGAGGTGCTGAAGTTGGGGGTTTGATATTGCCTTTAGTTATCGCCTCCCAAATCTGCATGACGGGCGGAACCTCTTCTTCCCAAGTTACAGTGAACAACGGCGAGTCCCACCGGACCATGGAAGATGGCTCTTCATATCGAAACAGAAGGTTTTCTAGTCTGAAAATTTCTGAATGGCATGTCATATTTAAAAGATTTGGTGAACGGACGTCTCTGGCAGGTAGGCATTCTCTTCCTGGCGTCTAGTATTCCACTCTCGACATTGCTCTTTTGTTGCTACGACATGGACCTGTGTTTCAGATGTTATTTCCGAGTGCCTTTCTTCAACACCAGGGGTCTAGACGAACAGTACAAACGCGCAGCTTCATTTCTCGCGCTGCACAATACATCTGGTAGCGGAACCCTTTTATGTAGTTAGGCGCGTCAACAATTAGTATGGTATCTGGGGCCATTTGTCTTTGCATTGCTGCGAATAATGTGGCACGAGCTGGCTTTTCAGACCGGCTTTCTGCATATTGACTACATGTTAGGATATTGGTCCACTGTAGGCTTCGGCTGAACTGACCATCATAGGAACTCCGTTTGATATGTAGGCTATCATCTGAAATGATAATGACCTTGGAAAATTGACCTTGGTCTGAATTTTGCTTAAGGAATTGCTCAAAAGCACCAGAAATTTGTTTAGCTCTCCTTGACTTTCCTGATGATGGAAAACCCGAAATAGTCACTAGAGCCATTGGTGAAGGTGTGATCAAAGAGTGGATGAATTGCTGTACTGAAATAAATACAATAACACTATCTATTTGTGAGTCAACAAAAAGTGCAAAGCACTAAGAGGGTTCCCAAAAATTACTGAAAGCCGAAGCTAACAGATGGGTTCGGATGTGTAATTTGCAATCAGCAAAAAACTGTGTCTCGGTAAAAACCTCACTGACGACAGTACATGCCCGAGCACAAGAGATGAAGAATCGGTAATTGACGATCAAGTCTTTATATAGCTGGGAAAGGTGCACGGACCAGATGCAGTCCCGTGCACAGACAACTGCTAACTGCCGAGAGATGCGCATCAGTGAAATGGCCCAGTATGGCATGCAGCACAATCTGCCGGAGTCTGACATGGAGATGTTGTTGATTCTAACTCTCATAGACATCTGATCGTGAACGGCGTTGCTAAGGAGTTTTCAAGAGGAGCCGACGAGTCTTAGATACATACAATAAATTCTATTCTGGAGTCTACTGTGGGGGTTTAATCGATAAGCAGCAGGCAAGAGCTCTGGAGAAAAGAAGGTGAATTTGGAGACACGCGCTTCGACGCAAAGGGACACCGCCACCAGGGAATCCATCAAAAGCGTGTGACCGCGTGACTATTACTGCAATTTCGTAGCTCATGGGCGCTGCGGGCTACCGACACGTTGTCGCTTCTCGCCTCTAACCTCTTCTCTCATTTAACTTTCTTGCCTTCATTACTGCGGGCACTTGGCAAGCCGTAATTGCCACTCATATCATCATTAGATACCATAGGCGGGCCCTCCCATTTTTTAGTCTAACCTACGCGCATCCATGTTGGCCACTATGAGCCCTTCGCAACACGATCTAACTCGGCGCGACAATCCACATTCCGACATTCAGCAAGAGAATCGCGACATAATACCTACAGAGAGCGCTCTCATGGAGGACCGTATGTGTCCAGGCTGTAAAAAGCCTGCTGTGAACGAACAAGGAGGTCTCGTAGTTGCATTCGGGTGTGTCATTTGATTCAGCCTTTTTTGTTGGCAATCTCTTTGCTAACTGTTGTCCGGAATTGCCTCACAAATCCCTTTTTAGTCAATCATTCTTTCATGTTAATTGCTTCAAATGTGCAAAGTGTGGAGACCAAGTTACAGCAGATACCAGTCTCTTACTTCTCTCCGACGGTTCTCCAATATGCACCAATTGCACTTATAGTTGCAATGTTTGTCATCAACCTATTCTGGACGAAGCCATCATGACCGGCGATGATTCGTATCACGCGCACTGCTTCAAATGTAAGGTCTGCAAAAGTCGTATTGACGACCTAGTCTTCGCAAAGACGAGCCAAGGAATATACTGTATGCAGTGTCACAATGAGAGGATGGCCAGGATCAGAAACTATGTTCAAAAAAAAGCGGAGAGAGGAAAGGAGAAAGGCGCAGGAAGTAGCTCATCCAACAAATCTCGCGAACATGAGGCTCGGAAATTTCATGCAGATAACAGTGTAAGCCATTTTCAAATATCGAGCATCCATGACTTTATTCTTTGCACATAGACATCCCCGGCATCTGGCGATCTGTACTCCAGCTCCTCGACCTCCCGCAGCCCCGATACATTAGTATCTTCGAGATCGCCCACTAGACATGTCGGACCTTATGTTAGCGATGCATTTGCGTCCAACTCTCAGACCCCCAATTCGAATCCTGCCAGGCCCCCACTTGCCTCATACTCCTCGTCGCAATCATTGTCTGTTACGTCGTCCGCCTCTTCAGAACAGCCAAAGCGTCCTTCACACCTTACGAGGTCGGAGTCGGACCAACTGAACCCCGCGAAGCAAACGACGTTGCCTTTGCCAGCCCACCCCGAAACGACACTTGAAGAGCGACGAAGGAGTTATGATGATGGAGTCCGCCCCTTAAACGTTCTATTTGGGCATAAAACTGGCCCTATTCAACAGCCATTAGATACACCCATGACAGCGCCGGCCATTCCGGAAAGTCTAGCGGCGCCTACGTCTCAACGTGATAAAAGACGCTCCATCAACCCTTCATTGTTATCGGACTTGAGTCCGTCATCCGTTCCTTCGACATCACAATCTGCTGCAACGCCTCAAACAACTTCATCCCCCACTGTCACCTCTATCGATCAAGCTCTGACGCCACCTGCATCCGCTGGGCGTGACTCTCCTATTGTCACACGATCACCCTTCCGAGAACAGTCCGATTCTCAGCCCCTCTCTTCTCGCCCCACCTCTCACAGTAGTTCTCGTCTCAGCCATACCAGTCTGCGCTCAGTCACTAGTCTTCCTTACTCTGCTGAAGATGATTCGTCCCACGCGTCCTCTCCTTCCCGATCATTGGACCATTCACAGGACCAAACTGTAGTGATACAGCCACCCATATCAACAGTAACTGTTGGTTCCGTTCCGCCTTCAAAAGGGCGGAGCAAACATATTGTTAATCCCAATGCGGGCGGGCCACAGGGAGGTGACGCACGCTTATCTGTCAGCACCAAAGAACTGGAAGCTCTCCGCTCTATGCGCTCGTTCGACGATAGACGGACCGGCTCAAGACCCTCATCAGGTACTAGCTACAAGTCACAGCGGCATTCACGTTCCGTATCACCTGCGCATCGCGCTGATGTTCCACATAGCATTGAGAGCGAAACTGATGATACGGACCCCGAGGGCGAAAGCTTGGACCCTCACCCGCAAGCTCGTGATTCGCTACCTCCACCGCCCCCGCCGAAGGAGGAAAGGGATATTGACCGGGTTAGGGACGTGCTTGGGAATCACGATTTGGCGTCATCTGAGCTCTCACTGGAGGGGAGTCCGGAGGACTTTTCAGACTTGTCGGTGGTGGAGCGTACACCGCATTCTACGTTCATCGCTCCTGCTCTCCCGCCAATCCGCCTTTCGATGACTTCGGCCGATTTTTCGGAGCTGTTTGACTCTGTTGGCGGTTTTCCTTCCCGTAAATCCTTAGACAAGCTAGCAATGATATCGGAGGATAGGGTAATGGACGCGCTGACACCTCCGCCCACCGCTGCAACAGCGTTCACTGATGAGAGTATCACCCCGACCTACCAAGACACGTTTTTGCATTTACAAGATAGCGAGAATGAAGATATAACCATCAGGCAATCGGAAAGCGACGACTCAGGCCAATCAGCAGACCAACCTTTACCTCCGGCCAAAAACTCGAAAGTCAATGGCGTATTCCGGCGTCCCAGCGCTTCAAGCGCCTCTGATTCATCCCGTGCCTTTTATCCGCCAAGCTCTCTGGCAAATTCGGGAGAGGAAACGATATCAGAGCAAGAGAGAGCTTCTCATCGTCCTCCCTCGAGCTCTACTCGTATTACGATCACAGAGCCAGGCTCTAAGGTAGCGACAAAATTACAGCAAAGTACTCCGGAACTTGTGTCTACTCGTCTTCAGGAAGCTATCACAGATGCGCGAGAACGGGGAGCCCAGCAACTGAAAATGGATCGTGCTTTCGTCGAAGCGATACTTTCCACGGTTGAAGCCCAGAAGGCGGATTATAAGCAGCTCAAAAACAAGTTTGACGGCATGAAGGTTCGTTATCAAGTATCGCTGTCAATTGCGTACCTCAGCTGACTTGATCCTGATGTGTATCAGAGAACGAGCAGGCACTATATCGAGGGTCTTACAGTCGCACAGGCAGAATACGACCGAGAGTTGAAGGCTCGTCGAGACGCTGAGGCCGAGGTCACACGCCTGAGAGTCTTGTTATCCGGTCAAGTAGCGAAGCTCACAGCGCTGTCAGGAGAAAATCGTCGGGATCAGCTACGGCAGCAGCAATCTAAAGAGCTGCATGATAATCTTTCGGGCCTAGAACAAGATCTTTCGAACCTGAGAGTGGAACGTGACATGACTTTAGCGGAGGTTGAAGAGCTAGAGGCATCAAAGAGGTGACTGTCATTACGCATGATCTGCTGGTCGATGCACTCAAAACGTGTTTTTGTCTCCCCAGCGGTAGCCCTGACTTGCCTCCGTCTAACCTTGGACGTTCGTTGACAAAACGTTTAGAAAGCCTCAAAAGCCAGTATAAACGAGATCTTGTTCCCCTTCAAAAAGAGAGAGAGGGTCTGCATAGAGAAATAACAGAGCTCAAAGGCGTTCGGGATGTTTTTCTCGAGGAAACCACCGTTCTCAATGCTCGTAATGAAGAACTTGCGCAACTAAGTGCCGCTTATTCTCGCCGTATAGAGACAGTTCATGAGGTGTCATCTAATGGCTATCATGATTCCCGCAAACCTTCGCTAGACCATCATCGAATGCAGTCGTTACAGCAGCAGCAGCAGCAACCAGTTCCCATTCCTCCTTCCATAAGTTCTTCGACCAGCGTTTCCTCCACTCTTCATGATGACACAATGATGGATGTTCGACATCTGAAGGTTCAGAGGCAGGAGCAAGAGCAGCATAGTACGCCATCAAAACCGAAGTTTATGAAGTGGGGGTCTAAGGCAAAGGAAGCCATCATGCCCCATACTGCCATGGACAAGAAAGCGCTTTCAGAACACAACTTCCAACAGTTAAGCATCTTACGCTTCACGCGATGCGATCATTGCGGAGATAAGATGTGGGGATCCCAATTGCGCTGCACTGGTGCGTGATATTGCCACACCGTAAATCTCGTATTCATTGAGAGACCTCTGTGACTTTTAGCTTGTCCCGTTTCTATCCACGTTCGTTGCGTCACTCATGTGCGCATTCCTTGTGTGCAGCAGCAACAGTTCGCGAATTTGAATGCAGAGCTTCCACCAACTCCGTTACGTATGTGTAGATCTATCAGAAAGGTGAATGTTCATTGAAAACCTTTCCAGCGCCTTCGATGTTCGGCCGTGATCTCGTCGAGCAAATACAAGCAGATTCTAAGGGCAATAATCGGCAGGTTCCCGTTATTGTCGAAAAGTGTATACAGGCTGTCGAAGCTATTGGTACGAATCTCATAGCACCACTGAAAGGTCTTTGACCTGATCATCTTCAGCGCTGGATTACGAAGGAATCTACCGCAAAACAGGTGGAGCAGGGCAATCTAAAGCCATCACGCAACTCTTTGAGCGAGGGGACTACGCATCTTTTGATCTTCAGGATTCAGATCGCTTCAATGACATCTGCAGCGTTACATCTGTGTTGAAAAATTACTTCCGTGCTCTCCCAGTGCCGTTGCTGACTTACGACTTGCACGACGACTTTATGGACGCAATTCATATGAAGGATGCGACGGCACGGTATGCCACAATGTTGGATCTGGTCGGCAAGCTCCCAAACGAACATTATTTTACTCTGCGGCAGCTAATGCTACACCTCCATCGGTATGATATTCGCCCGTCCTATGATTCTCATGCTGACTTGTCGTGAAGTGTGCAGGAACGATCCGAGATCAATAAAATGAATGCACGAAATCTAGGTGTGGTGTTTGGCCGTAAGTCCATTCTGTCCTTGAGATTCCCTTTTTTGATCGGAATGCTTTTTCTAAGCCACTCTAATGCGGTCTCGAGATCCAAGCTCTGAGTTTTCTGACATGGCTGGGAAAGCGCTCTCCGTGGAATGGTTTATTGAAAACGCTTCGTCCATATTCAATAGCTGAGGACATCATGAACTAACATTAAGAGCACACGGCTATAACTATTCGTTATCTTATTCAGCTTTTTTTCTCCCTTTTCACATACCAGGATCGTACAGCAGCGGGCTTGTGTGTAAATGTAGAACATACCTCCATTTCCGGAATATTCCCAGAGTTTCAATATATCTCTAAATTCTCCTTTTCACATTGCTACGTCAGAGATTTTCATACCATACCTGTAGGATCCTTCGCCTTGCCACATTCAACTGTATTTGTACAGAACCAAAAAATTATGTCAGTGCTATTTCATAATGTACTGTTAAAGATGTATGTATTGGTGGTTGCAATTAATTAAAGAAGCTCTCGTGAGCGACGCGTCTTGGGTGCCGTATCTGGCTTCAATGTACAGTAAAGAAAATGGCGTCTGGGTCCAGTTGCTGCCCCAGCCACGGCGGCAGCAGTAACTCGGCCCCCAAGCGGAGCAGCATCAGCACCGCTACCACGAACACCTAGCGAGAACATTCGATCAAACACTGTAGATGGCAGTCAATCTCCTGACAAGTTTCGCAGTACTAAAGGAGCAGAGAACCCACAAGTAGCTGTAAATGCTTTTGCGCTGGCTTGGCAGGCAGTCTGGGTTAAGGACAGGGGAGGGCTAACGCCTTCCAGCATGCGGAGGTATCGAAAGACCATAGATGGCTGAGGAGGACCTGCGACGTTATGATTGGGTGCACAGCAGAATACAGCCGTGCAAATGTACTTACCAAAGCGAAATACAGCAAAGTATGCTTGCTTCCATTTTTCGTCCAATAGTCGTGCACAAGCTGATGAATCTGGACAAGTAGGGCACTGAAGGAATAGTGTTATATACGTAAAAAAAAAAATCTTTAGATGAAGGGAGGGGTGAGACTTACACATTGATACTCCTTCGATATCTGCGTCAAACCAAGTTTCAAGACCCTCTCGAGGAACCAGGTACGACTGCAAAGTATGTTAGGACCATTGACCTTGGAAGTACACGAAAGCTCTCTGTACCGTTTCTCGAGTTTCAACAGAGTCTCTTGGGATAGAGTAGCAAGTTCTTGATCCGGCCATCCACCTGGATTGTCTAGCACGAATCTGCTTGCCTCGCGATAAAGTTCCTCTTCCTCAAAAAGCTCTGCGATGCGCATAGCTTTGATAGGCTTTCCAGCGGCGTGTGTAAGCAGGAATGTGAGGCACTCCCTCTGCAGTGGAGATACGCAGAGCTTGTGAGAAATATTCATGAGACTCTCGACATTGTTCCAGGTGATTGTACATTCGAGACTTTTGAATCAAAGTGAGTACCAGTTTTCGGATATGGAGTGACAGAGGGCATACTGGGGGTATACGTATTTGAGGAAATCATGAAATGTGCTGGCCTAGGAAGAGCTGTTGAGGGAACGCCAGAGTATATCAAAGAATCAAATGTACGCGTTCTTCTTTAAGGATTATGACTGCATCGGGACCAGCCACCATTCTTTTAGCTCTTTTATGGTCGATAGAAGCTCGCCTACTAGTTTCTGTACCTTTGTCTTCGTGACCCTGTAGCTTTGCAAGACTATGATCACGAGCCAGAGTGACCTCGTCAGGTTGGGGAGTATCCGTGTCCGATTGAGTTTCTGAGGTAGTTTGCTCTTCGTTGTTCTGGCTATCAGTAGCCTGTTCGAGCCCGGCTGCATCGTATTCTTCAATCATGTCTAGTTCTCCATGATCGATATCAGGGCCCATAGGTGCAAAGGTCATCTCTGTGGGAGCTTCGGATCTCGTTTTGTTGCCAGGTATGGAAGGGGGTTGTGAGATGGTGATGACGCTTGACATAGAAGGAGGTCGACCAGTCTCTGACCAGTTTCCGCTGAGTGCAGCTTCGAAAAAAGGAGAGGCAAAGAATAAGACTTCTTTGTGTGCCCTGTGGTGGCGTCAAAAGATGTGATGAATGTAGTCAATGAGGACCTGAGCTGACCAGAAAGTTGTGCTCTCTACGACAATTTTTACAGTTCCTGGAAACCTGCTTTGCTTCGTAAAAGTGTCGTCGATTTCGATGGCTCTGTCGGCGTCATCGCCTATGCTTAACTCTGAGGCGATGTCATCTGTTCCACACTCTTGCAAGAGCCATGGGGGTGAGCCAGATGAGCGAAATATTCCTGCAGCAGCAGCATGAGTTTCTGTTGGAGAGCTGAGAGCTGCTGAAGGATTGTTTGGACCTCTCGAGTTTCGGGCAATAAGAATATGCGACGGGTTGGTAGTCATGAAATGAAGCTTATTGCCTATTTAGGTAATGTCGATCATAAAAAAATAAAATGATTACATAATACCATTATACTGTGCTAAGTACTCTCCCCAGATTCCAATTCAATTTCTTCTTGGACTTCGACGTCGTCCAATTCAGATTCAGTTGCTTTTGATTTCAATGCAATCCCGCTAGTTGGTTCGTGTTCTGGTGAGAAGGGGTCCGCTTGTATCGATCCAAGCAGTGATAACATTTCGTTCGCAACTGTTAGCCTAATTCACGCATGAGTCTCTCGTCTCCCATCATGTAAGTTCTCGTACCCGATAACCGTAAACTCCAAAAATCCATCTGCACCCCCAAGTTTATCGCTCGTAAGATGGTGCACCCATCGGCCACCTCCATCGTCCCCTGCTTTCTCAGTGCCTTCTTCATCGGCCTGTTCTCTGGTATTCCCAAATTCAGGGTCATTTTCTGCAGGCCCATATTCGAATACCCATTGATCTTTGGGTATATGATGTCGAGGAATCGATACATTGAAAGTACGATGAAGAAGGAGCGATACATGGTCCGGTGAACATAAATTCACCTTCCCAACTATGTTCTTTTGAGGTGAAATTCTAGTGCAAGGTTCCTGTCGGTGACCTACCCAATTTCATACCAACATGAGGACTCCAAACCGTCGCGTCAAATTCAATTGTGCACACCAGATACGGACAGTCGGCCTGTATTGTAGCTGTATCTGATAAAAAATGAAGATTTGAATGTGATAGCACAACGCCTCGAAGGGCTGGAATATATCTAGTATATTTGAATACAATTATAGTGTAGAAATCACAATGTATAGTTTACTTACCTCATAATCATGGAATCTAACATTTCCTCGACGCCTGCTCTGGGACTCTCAGAGAACACTGGTGGAATCGATACCACCAGCGATGATTTAACGATATGAAACTCTTTGTCTTGCTCTTTGCCCTTACCCTTGTGCTTGGACTCTCCATATTTCGTCTTCTTTCTCGGAGTATCATCTACCGCCTTCACTCGCTTCCGTTTCTTGCTGGAGAGTTCTGGCATTGAATCCCAGCGGCTGATAGGTTTTTGTCAATGTCATACTAGGTGCTTTTTTTTTAGTTCCCTCGAATTTGATACTAGCACGTGACCATTTACCCGCTTTCAAGTTTCCACAACTTGAAGTTGCAAGCCGGCAAGAGTCTCAACTTTGAGTTGCTCTTGCCTTTCACGAAGGTGATTTTTGTTCATGGTATGTCAATCAGAACTTGCAATGTTTTATATTCAGCTGAGCAATGTGCAAAACAGTCTTCGCCGAGAGCTATTGTCCAGATCGTCATCACCGGAAGCAGAATCCTGGGCAAAGCATTTCTAGAAGCCGGCAAACAAGCAGTTAAAAGTATGCCTACTCCCTTTGAAAGGTATTTTTGATAATCATTCCAAAATCCAATGAACGCAGACGCAAAGTCTGCTCCACAAAATGCTCTGGGTAACGACGCCGCTGGAGTAGGAAACGCGACTTCGGGCTCTGCTACGGACCAAATTACGCGGCTACACCGCATGACACTGGATGAAGCTAATCTTATTCTAAATGCCAAACGTGAAGACTCCTTAGAACAAGTTCTCAAAGTATGTATGAAAGTTGTTCCAGGCACCATGTTATTTGATCACCTACTTTCCACCCCCCTTTCTCCATAGAATTACGAGCTTCTATTCAAAGCCAACTCCCCTCCACCTGCACCAGAAAAGCCCATCAAAGGAAAGGCGGTCTTGCCAGTACATTCACATTATCTCCAGTCAAAAGTATTCCGTGCACGCGAACGAATAGAAGCCGAGTTCAAACAGAAAACCTCAGAGACCCCTGCGTCAGAAGCTGAGACGCCCGGGACACCAGGAACAAATCAAGCATCACCATCGCCGCCGCCGCATGAAATGCCCGGAAGTGAGAAAAGCAAATCGTAGTTATTATTTAAGTGAGTAGTAGAGCACGTACATTCACTACAGTACATGAACTTAATAGATGCCACCCCCACCCGCATTAATACCATGAATCTTCATGCTTTCCAAACACCAAAATTGACTCACAAAATGTACTTGAGTGGACTTCATTTATTCCAAACAAGTCTGCAAAGTGGGTTGCTAATCAAGAACGACATATTTCTTGAGGTGTGGAGGGATAGCGTCTTCCAAGCCCTTTGTTTTAAGCCATGTTTTCGAGAAAAGTCGGCTTTGATAGCGATATGCCCCATCACAGAGTACAGTGGCAACTTTTGAACCTAAAATTACCGTATGAGATGTTATGGGCGAGATAAACCGAGATGCATATCCTATACATGCCTTTGCCCAATTTCTCTGCAAGCTCGACGGCTGCGACGACGTTCAAGGCAGAGCTAGCTCCCATATATAAACCTTCTGTATCTAACAGGTCGTATACCATTGCGATTGACTTGGCATCGGGGACAGTAAAAGCACCATCAAGGTTTTTGACAAACGTGCCCAAATTGTTGGTGATCCGACCTTGACCAATGCCTTGTAGATACTGTCAGCGTCTTAGACTCAAATGGCAATCCGTTTAATAATACCTGCCTTCTGTTATGGAACTCCCGGTCCGCTCGACGAGCTTTCCTCCACTAGTTACATAGCTCGTTAACACGCTTCCCGGAGGATCTGCCAGCCAAATTTGTGTCTTTCCATTACTCTTCTCTTTCAGATATTTCCCCACCCCTGCGAGCGTGCCACCTGTGCCGGTTGAACAAATGAAACCGTCAAGGTCACCTTGGGTCTGTTCCCATATTTCGGGCCCTGTAGAAAGATAGTGCGCGTTTAAGTTGGCAGTGTTGTCAAATTGGTCTGTCCAAACGGCATTGTCGAGCGTCGCAGCATAATCCCGTGCTTGGTGGTTATAGTTCTTTGGGTCGTCATAGGGGACAGCAGGAACGGGACGAACGTCAGCGCCAAGCATACGGAGAAGATCTATCTTCTCTTGGCTCTGCGCGTATCATAGAAGGTTTGAATCTAGTTGAGTAGGACGCATAAAGTTTTAAGAAAAAGCCCACCTGGGTGTCAGGCATATATATCACACATTTATAGCCCTTCGAACGGCACACATGAGCAAGACCGATGCCTGTGTTTCCCGCCGTTCCTTCGACGATTGTCCCGCCAGGTCTGACCCTGTTAAAACATTTGTGAAAGACGTTGCAACAAAGAGAACGTTGACTCACAAGCCCTTTTCTTCTGCATCACGAACGATACCCAAAGCAGCACGATCTTTTACGCTCCCACCAGGATTTTGAAATTCGGCTTTCCCATAAATTTTTGCACCTGTCTTCTCTGACAGCCCTTTCAAGTAAATCTAGGGTGACATCTGCATGACAATCCGCGTCAAAATCGTATATAAACAAGTTCACCCACCAAAGGTGTATTTCCTACGGCTCCAACGAAGCCGTTGACCTTGACAGCAGAGGAGAAATTCCTGCTGATCCCTGCTGCCCGCAGTGCCGACAACATAATGGGACGATGGATGAGATGAATAAGCACATATGGAGTCAAGCAGGTGCACACTCAAATCTCAGGGTGGTGAGCACACAAGCACGACATCCACTTATATAATCTCCGCGTCTAACATACAAATTACGATCATGAAGATCACCCACAAAAAAAGAAGACTGGTATTGGCTGTAGGTATGAGGAAAACAAGGGGGAAATCATAAGTGGGGACAGACGTGTGGACACTTGCAAATGAATGTCCGTTGATACGTTGCATGATTCGTGCAGAGCCATTAGGATATAGAGAACAAAAAAGCATACGGGTATGTGAACGACGAAAATGTCCAGATGTACAGGTCAGAGAGTAGGATGGCCAAATAAGAGAAGCTGTTGTCGAATTATGATGAGAAGGTCACGGTGATTACTGTTGACGCTTCTTGACGTTTTGTGACAGCCATTGTAGGCCTTCAAATAGGCCTTCCCCTGTCGTGGCACAACTGTAACAGGTAAATCATCGTTATATATGGTTACCGCAACAGAGAAGACGCTAAGATGACAGACCTGGGGTGAACATACCACGATCGGTCTCGCATTCTGTGGAGTCCGAGCTTCTCAGTCACCTCCGCAGGTGACATAGCTAGATAAGAAAAGGAATTAAGTGCTATCCAGCTGAGGATTGACATAGAGCGAACCTCCTGGGAGATCCTGCTTATTAGCGAACACAAGTAAAAGGCACTCCTTCATCTCCCTATCGCTCAATATTCTATGTAGCTCTTGTTTTGCTTCGTCGATGCGTTCCCGGTCCTGGCTATCGACTACAAAAACAAGACCTTGAGTGCCGGTGTAGTAATGCCTCCAAAGGGGGCGAATCTTGTCTTGTCCTCCAACGTCCCACACGTTGAATTTTACGTTCTTGTAAGTCACAGTCTCGACATTGAAACCAACTGCGGATATTCGAAGAAAGTCAGAAAATCTAACATAATACGCAAAGGAGACAGAGACCAGTCGGAATGGTTGTGACGGACTGGTTTAGCTTCAGCTTGTAAAGAATTGCTTGCAAACGGGGTTAGTTCAACAATTCCTCGCGAGCGTGCAAAACAACATACTAGTCTTGCCGGCTGCATCAAGACCCAACATGAGCAACCTCATCTCCTTGTTTCCGAACAACTTCCCTTGGAAAAAGAGAGATATTAATGCGAAGTACTGATCGGTTCAACAGGTCAGAACGAACCAAACGCCTTTGAAAGATTGGCACCCATAATGATTGAATGTGACTTTTCTAAGTAAAGAGCGACTTTTGTGATGAGATAACGTTGCAAAGAGCGTGTAAGTTGAGAAATAACCAAAATCAGGACCTTCGTGAGTGAAAGTCGAAAGAAACAGCTAACCACAGCGGGTCACATGTAACAACTTGATGGGGATTTTTTCGAATTATGTAATGACTAAACTAGCAGTTACAGTACAGCACTGCATGCTTATAACTTATGAAGAGTATTATACATATGCAAAGTCCGTAAAAATCCAAGAGTCATATAAATCCAAGCCGCAAGAGCGATTGCACTTGATGCCCAGACTCCAAATCATTGAAGAGAACCGCGATGATTCGGTAGCTCGTACACTTCGTTTCGAGGGTAGTCATTATACCTCTGCCATGGCGCGCCATCATCATGCAGGTCACTAACCCTCTTATAAGCCGTCTGTTGGCTAGCTTTGCGCTTCTTCCACCATAACCTGGCCGCGAATCGTCAGCCTTGTCTCCACACAGTGGTTCGCTGAAAGTACTCACAGTCCACCAACCATAACCCCAAGGACTGCCAATAAACCAACCAGGCCACCAATCAATGCAAACTTATTCTTTGTGAAAAAGTTACCCAGCTTGTCGAAACCCTGAGGATCGGGATCGACGAAATTCTGCTTGCGACCTGGTAGCGCGGACTTGGATGGGGGATTTTCCGGGTCAAAGCAATACTGTTTGAA
The DNA here is from genome assembly GCA_018851305.1 of Calocybe cyanea. Taxonomy (NCBI): domain Eukaryota; kingdom Fungi; phylum Basidiomycota; class Agaricomycetes; order Agaricales; family Lyophyllaceae; genus Calocybe; species Calocybe cyanea. Next base: position 120,732 of record JABCKL010000003.1, read on the forward strand.
ACACTGTTCGCACATTGGTGAACGAGAAACTGACGGCGAGACCTTGAATCGAGCCCTATCAATCGCAGCACATTGTAAGCAAGTGCCAAAATTGGAGTCGGCAACGTTCGAATTGGGTGTGAATCCAGAAACTGTATTGTTAAATACTTGATCAAAGAACAAATCTTGATGTTTGCGAGTATAGGTCAATTGAAATGTGGCCGTGCTAATTTAACCATCAATTCATTCACCCTTTCCTCAGCACTACAAACTGAACACATACTTGACGACTGGATCATGCCCATTAAAAGGAGGAGAGTTTGGAAGATAAATGACGAGCGGGAACTCGGGTGGAGTTTGTTTTGGATCGCAACCGAAGAAAGTTGGGCGAGCATTGACACCGGTTTCAATGAAGGCTTCCGGTGTAGAGGGGATAGGCGGCATTTGTTGATGTGAGGAGCGTAAGAGGGTAGAGTGCCGTGCAGCAGTGGCTATTACGCTAGAACCACTGAAATGAAGGGAAAGTGGGTCAGATAATCGAACTGCCTGACGAAGGAGGGAGCGCTAACTTGGGGAAATTATTGTTATCTGCACTGCCCTCAATAGTGACGATAACATCCAATTGTCTAGCTCTCACAAACAATGGACCATAAGGAATATTTTCTGCGTTTGAAGATCCATCAATCAGCTCTAGCCAAGTTTTGTCCGAATCCTGAAAAGTTTCATTTTTTATTCCGTTGAAAGGGTTCGGCCAATTTGCGACGTCGTCAGCGCGCGTACGGACTTCTTTAAGTTGCCGACTAAGAACGTAGAGTAGCCCATCACCATCATTTTTGGAAAAATCCGATATTGTGTTTCGTGCGAAGTCCAATATTTGCTGGGTAACGAATGTCAAAAAAACTGAAAGAAAGAAGACACAAAACTAAAGATTCTCGGTGCTCACGTTGAATAAGCTAGCGCTACTTCCCATAATAAAACCCGCTTGATCGAATCCGGTAACGCAGGCAGAAACATTTTCGGCCTGTCCATTGGACAAATGTGTGCCTGCGTACGTGAGATTCATACCAGCAGACAAGTTTGGATCATAAGATGCGAGCTCCAAGGGAGTAATCTGTACAGAAAACTGGTCAGATCCTATCAAGACAGTTGAACTACCATCGTCACCTCGTAGACGATGGCATCCGAAGCAAGGAGGGTGGTCGAATTTGAGCCAACTGGACGGGAATCGGCAACAGCCATCGGGAACGGGACTTCGAACCGCTGAAAGGACGGAACGTCACGAATACTCGACCAGAGCTGGCCAGCGCCATGAGCCGAGTCATTTGTGAAAAAGTTTTTGCGATTCGTCTGGTTGAGAAAATGGTAAGAGATCATGCGCGACCAAGGGTCTGTTAGACTAGTATCGCTGCGAGAAAGCACATCAGCCTGAGAAATAGACTAGACAGTAACTCAGATACTCACATTCCCTGGTTAGCCTTAGCCATAACACTCCAGATTATACTCCCGAAGAATGCTTGATTCTTATCCGAAAATAGATTATCACCATCAGGGGTCACCAAATTGAAGTCCAACAGCCATCCATCCATATCTCGACCATTGCCGAAAACCATATCGTGAATGGTCGGCCAATCATTGAAAAAAAGGGAGCCTGTAAGCCAAGAGCCACCTAGAATGGTTCGGGTCAGGTCTGCATCGGAGGACTAAGTAGATGCATACCTGATAACCCTGTCATATATGAGACCACCTGTAGAAGACCGCCTGTCCCTGCATCTTTTGCCGAGTTATTACGACTATCTAAGGCATTGATGCAAGCAGCGCCGTACAAGGCGGCACGTAAACCACCGCCAGGAAAGGCCATACCAACTTTTGGGAAGTTGCCTCGGAAATCGCCAATACTGTATCCGTGCCTTGCATTTTCGGCGCCTAGCCATTCCGTCCACTTGTCAGGTAAGACTTTCTCAGCACGATTGTTGATATATTCAATTTCTCTTGGATGAAGTGTCTGGTTCGATGGGGTGAATTGACGGATAAGAGAGGTGGTTGAGAAATCTGGGCATTCGACATTGGCACTTGGTGCATAATCGGTCACTGAATCTTGTGATGGCAGCGGTGTATTTTCTGATACTGCGAGGCCAAAGAGGTAGGCAACGAAGAGGGCTCTGGCTGACCAAAGCACTCTGAGAAACATGTTGGAGGAGGTAATTTCAATCAAGGCTTCTCAACCGACGACTTAACTGTTGAGAAGAGGCGGTGTCATGGGGATCGCGGACTTGAGTGACTTGGGCCATGATGCCAGCCTGTTCCATTTTGTTCCATTGTTGCTTCGCCTCCTGTCCGTTAGTGTCCATCACGGATACAGCCGTCCGTAAACAGCCAGTTGTATCAGTACCCAACCACTCTTTCATCTATGCCAAATGATACCGCAGTTGTCCTTAACTAGCTATGGGACTTGCTGATTGGCCTGCGCCACGCCAAAAACCAGCCTGCATTTGCACACAGCATATTCTCGATCAAGCCTATCAGAAACCGACGCCGAAACGCAATTGCCAATCCTCGGCTTAGCTAATGCTAACCAATGCCCGTTGATTACCGTGACGAGATTAGATACAGATTAGATGTTGAGATACACCTCGTACTGCACAGGAAGAATCGACATTCCTATTAAAAGACAAGCAAAACAGCGGGATGGACCATGTATAAACATATTCTTGAAGAAAATGCCTCCTCAACTCAGGCATCATCTACTCTTTTCGACCGAATCCTATCGCCCATAACCCAGTCCTACACAACGTACACCCATCATTCCTCAAACCCTCCTTCGAACAAGAAGTTAGCAGCGAGTTCCTCGTTTCTATCGCACGCAAAGTAAGCCTCTAATACTGCTTGTCTTGAGAAACCGAGTGCTTCCAACTATACCTCTACAATCAGATTTCTGCTTGATTGAAAGATGAGAGCTGGTACTCACGCGCTCAATAGCGGCCCTTTCTTCTGGTGTGACACTGACAACTTGAGCACCAGGAGGTATACCTTCTTCTTCACCCTCACCAGGTGCCCCTAGAATGTTCATCAAAGCTTCGGGGTTATTTGCCAAATGTTGAGCAAGCCCTGGATTTTGTTGCGCGAGCAGCTGAACCAACAATTGCGCACTCTCTGGGTTAGAGGCGATCTGCTCACGTAGCTGCTGTATCTGTGGGCTATTGCGCAATGCATTTAGATCGACAGCTCCAGGAGCTCCGGCGCTGAGTCCTCCGGCACCTGGACCAAGACCTTGACCGCCTCTTCCGCTACCTTGTTGCTGAGCAAGCTGGGAACACCGGTAAAGTGAATTTCCAATGGGAAAAATACATTGTGCTTACTTGAAAGAGATTTTGTGGTTGTGCTGCGGGTGCCTGTGGTTGCGCCTGCGCCGGTGCGGAGGCGGGTGTAGCGGCGGGAGGCTGTGCAGGAGGTGCGGAAGGAGGAGCTACTTCAGCGTCCAAATTAGCGGGAATTCCCTGAATCATCAACGTTCGAATATAGCGTTGTCAGATTGGCGCGGACTCCTCACATTCATAAGGTATTCCACAGCCCGATCTGGGTTGTTAAAGCTCGCCCTTAACGCCCTTAGAACCTGGTCACGGGGGAACCCCATCTCGACCATATTATTGATTGTAGACTGAAGAGCGTCGCCAGTCAAGAAAGAGTCACCCGATAGTCTAGGTGTGGTCTGACTCGGGGGCGTGGGCTGGCTGGGCGCCTCGGAAGATGTAGCGGGAGGTGCAGCAGGAGGAGTTGCAGATACTTCAGCTGAAGCTGCAGGAACTGATGGGATACTTGATGAAGTTGCAGCAGGCGTTGGTGTCGTTTTAGGCTATTCATCGAAGTCAGGCTTGTTTATCGGGAAGATAGCGACTAACGCACCTTTGAGACCATCAATACCAAGAAATCCTTTTCTTTTATACCACACGATTCCACCGTTTTATCATCGGCTAGAATTTTACCTAAAGCACGAAAGAATTGTATTTGATATTGGAGGCAGGGAGGGGTGAGCAAGTACCGGCATAGATAATCTTCTGTGAGGCGGTGTCATGCTTCTGTGATTCGTATATCTTTTGCTTGAGAGTAGCGATTGTATCTGAGCCATCGAGATCGATCTATGTTTATTAGTATAGATATTGATAAATGAGCGTGTTAAGCAGGGAAATGCACACCTGGAAGACCTTCTGCTGAGTAGTCTTTATTGTGACCTTCATGGTGGGGTGCAGGGAAGGAGCTCGGGTGGCTGTGCTCTGCATCGTTCCGTGTTTACCAGAAACCAGCGAGCTAGCTAGCTCCCTTTGAGGCTGCCGCCCGCCTTCAGTGAAGGGATAGGCGTTGACGTCGGCAGTAATAGCTGTTGAATACCCTAGTGAGCCAATTACACTTTATCTAAACGTGTCCGACCTACAAGCAGGGAACACCTTGTGACCACCAGCCAGCAGCCTCCCTTCCACCTGCCATACCATCCTCTATTATGCAACAGGAGCCAGGAGACGACTATATCAGACGTCTCGCGTCTTTTGTTCGCGCTAATGAGAAAGGCCTTGCAGAGAGTGGTTTCTATCGTAGACGGCGTTCGCAACGTCCTGCTCCAGAAACATCGTCCTTACTCAACCCGCTTGGCTGGTTTAGCTCAGACTCGGGTCCCTCTACAAACTCCCTGAAACCCGTCATTCTTTCCATGGACGTACATCGTATATTCTACATTCTTATGCGCATGGAAGCTCTGGGTTACGATGTTGGAACACTTGATGTTCAGGTAGATAACCCTTCTCGGCCCATGAGCTACATCAGCGTTGTTTCATCCCCAGACAAGTCAGAAACGCTATCACTGGCTTCATTTCGCTCTTCGCTTTCTGTCGTTTCCGGTCTGTCACTGGGCGGCGGGTGGTGGGGGCAACCCGTGCCTCTCAGCATCGATTTGGAACTCAAGTACCTTTACAGTAGCTTTACAAAGCTGCCCTCTCTGTCTTTGACGGCACCTGGAAACAGAATTGTTGCAGAGATGGCAAATGACCCTTCTCATAACAATGCAATACCCCTTGATGCATTCAGAAACTTGCAAAAGCTCGAATGCGTAGACATCGATCCGAGAACGTTATTGGGCTGGGATAAACTAGCAGAAGGACTAATAAGCTTGAAAATAACAAAGAGTGGTATAGAGGATGTGTCAGACATATTTATTGGGGCAGTGATAGACGACCAGGCAAGGAGGGAAGGTAGTACAAGCCGAAAGCGGCGGCGGCGGATAACGTCCTATGGATCTGCGACGAAAGAAGCGCCTTTTTTTTCTACACGACTCCCCGACTCTGTCCCGGAGGACGTCGACACCGAAGAGAGTTTGGCCGCAGGTAACGCAGAATCAGAAACGGACCAAACCAACGGCTCTTCCTCCCCGCCACTCCCAATGACCCTGTCCTCGAATAAATGGGCGTTTCTGAAGCATCTATCACTAGCTGATAACTCTTTGACATTCTTTCCCTCTGGCCCGTTACCCTATCTAATATCCGTAACACACCTTGACCTATCGTCCAATCTCTTGGTCTCTATCCCTCCGGGCCTTAGCACCCTTCATAGCCTTATCTCCCTCAACCTCTCCGATAATATGATAGACTCCGTTCTAGGCATCTATCTCAACCTTGGTCAGGTACTTACACTCCACCTTGCGCATAACCGTCTCGAGTCGATATGCGGTTTGGAGCGGCTCACCGCACTCGAGCGCGTCGATCTTCGCGGTAACCTTATTGAAGAAAGTGCAGAAATTGGTAGACTTGCCGTGCTTCCCAATATTGCAGAAGTGCAGGTTGAAGGAAATCCGCTGGTGGAAATAGAGGAAGGCTATAGAGTTGCTTGCTTCGACTACTTTTGGAAGGAGCAAAAGGTGATTAAGTTGGATGGCGCACAACCCAGTTACTACGAACGGAGGAATCTCACCGCAGCGCCCCCTGAGCAGATGACCTCTTCCCGACCAGTTTCATTAGCTTCCTCACCACCAGTTGTCACTATAGGACATCAGCATCCCCATTCACATAAGATGCCCCAACCGCCCCCTCCTGTCGAAACCTATCCTACCCCTCCGTCGTCCAATGCATCGCCTTCCCTTGCCCCTGTTGGTGCTGCAGGCGTTGCGGGTAAACCACGCCGCAAGAAGGTCACACGAATTGTGGAGTTAGACGGGGAAAACAGCGACGGAAGTTTGACGCCCAGCGCCAATCACTCCAAGGAACCCTCTGTCAGGTCGTCACGGATCAAGCCAAAGGCGAAGGGAAAGAAACCCAAAGAACCCAAAGAGACAAATGCGCCTGAGCCATCACCCCCGAAGAAATGGGGACAGATCGGGACTTTGAACGTCGACTTCGACAAGGGGCCTTCGAGTGTGACACCTCATGTAGGCGAATCAAATTTGGTAGAGAGGACGTCGTCGTCAAACACTGTTACGCCCGCATCACCCAACTTGGGACCGGAGAGGCCACCGCCTCGACGGACTCGTCATAGTCGTTACCAAACTGAATTTGTTACACCTTCTACCAAACACGCCGACTTTTCAGAGTCGCTCTCAACACCATTTAATGCCTTGTCATTAGATATGCCATCAGGCTCCTCAAAGTCGGTGGCGCCCCCTACAGAAAATAGGCGTGGTTCGGCTACATTCTCTTCGAGGTCAGGAAAACGTCGGGCACGTGTTAGCGCCTCAGTGTTTGAGCCATCAAACGCTTCGGACAGAGAAGCTCCAGAGGATATCAGGGATAATGCTGAGGCATACAGGAAGAGGATAGAGGCTCTGAAGAAGGACATGGGCGATGGTTGGTTAAAGGTCTTCAGTCAAACCCAGATGAGAACCCGGGATGTTTGATATTACGTTCGCTTTCGCTTGTTTTCTTGATACTGTTTTTCTCCATGCCAACTCCTCGCACACACATACATTACTGATTTGGTGGGATAGATAGCTCTGTATTATGTATTTAGTTTTCGTAATTCAAGTGGGCTCATGGACTGCTTCCAGCTATTCGAGTACTACTTGTCACTGAAGATTTTGCAATGCCCATTCCGTAGCAGTGGTGATAGATATACCATGTTGACCGTTATATGTACATTCCTCATCCCAAGCGATCCCCCGACCATTGGCAAACACGACGTGATATTTTCTAACTGTGTTGTCCGGTTCGCCTCTTAGCCGTCGGCGAAGGTAAGGCACGTCCCATACATCCCGCCGAACCTCGCGGTTTCTCATCGAGGGGAGCATCTGGACGATGTCAGCCAGCTGAGAGTACGAAATCGTGTCCCCTGCAAGGAACACGACCGTGTTCTTTATCCCCGGTTGGGCGCGGACAATCTCTGCGGTGAGTTGCCCTATGTCTTCCACCGTCGTGACGGTGATGCGATTATTCATATCACCCAATGCATGGACCTTTGCGTTATCTAGATCAACGACACCGAAGAAGCGGGAGAAGACAAAACTTGTAAAGACTCCTGTTGAGATTATCACCCATTCTGTGCGTGTTTGGGCTCGCAAGAGAGCACGGACGTCCAACTGTTCATCAAAAAGGTCCTGACCGGAACCTTTGCCGATTGTGTCGTAGTCCACACCAAACTGCCAGGGGAAATACCTTGGAATCCCAGCACTTAGCACGGCACGAGCAAGTTTTATCTGCGTTCCTGGACCAGCTACGAACCCGGTTGCGGAAATGACGGTGTGAAATGGTTTAAAAATCTGAGCAAGTTCAGATTCACTGCTAGCGATGAGATCGCCGGGTTGAATGGTAATGCCCAGTCTCCGGATTAAAGCGACTTGCTCTTGCTTCTCCGAGCTGTTAGAAGCTATGGTCGAAGCTCTTAGGAGAACAGTGAGATCGTTACTGCTCCCGCGTGAGTTGGCTAGTGCTTTGAGAATGGATATGCCCAGTTCTCCTGCACCTAGAACAAGGATCTTTTCTGGGTGACTCGACATGTGCGAGAGTGAAGTGTTGTCTCAGTGAGATGAATTAAGCTGTAGACATAAATGAGTCTGTATTTATATAATGCATTGAATTGACAAGCTCATGCTTACCAAGGTGGGTCCTAGTCAGACTGCAGTCTAAATGACAAATGACTATGAACATCGTATATTTTAGCGATCGGTAAGATGACAAACCTGTTGCTGACAGGAATGCGAGGGCGAGGATTTGATAAGAATGTCTGAATGTCGTCTTTTTATCTAGGAGCGCTCTAGGCGTCACGTTTGGTCAAATCAGGTACTACCGCTGCAGTTGGGTATATATTCATAGACCTATATGTATATCGATAGCATATAAGTAATCAATATTTAAATTTGCTGAATAAGATGAAAACGAAAAATCACGATATCTCTTCGATTGTCATGTCACCCGGAATACTCTCTAGTGTGCGAATGTATGGAGTCTCAGCTTTCTGAGCAAAATTGTCAGCTACTCCATCTGTGCTAGGCTTCCCAGTAGATGCGCCATTGACACTGTTCGTCAGGCTTATGAAAGGCGCTCGTGTTACACGGGTGATCGTTGTGCGTGGTTTTAGGTCTGCCGGTATCATGACGGATCTATACATGTCTAGTTCCTGCCGTAAATCATTATTGACAGCCATAGCAGCCTCCTGCTCTTGTTCGAGCATGAGGAGTTTCTGATCGTTGATAAAAAGGTTGTTAACAGGTTACGTTCCCGGGATCACGAGAACAGCACATACATGCTTAGTCTCTGCTAATTCTCTCCTGATTCGGTCGACGTACATCACCCGCTGTGCAGGATTGTTATGGCTCAAGATTTCCGCGTTAAATTTGCTGAGTATCGAAGCCTCCTCTTCTGCTAGTTGATTTCTTGCTACAAGAGACCCCACTTCGTCTGACAGCGAGTAGTATGCTTCCTGGTATTTCTCGGCATCTGCTACCTCTGCCGTAAGTCTATAAGTAATCAATAGGCTCATTCAGGATACAAGTTTTCAACTATACTTTCTTACCGTTGAATCTCAGACCGCAAGGCATCTTCTGCCATACGGCTTCTCTGAACGGTATCTGTAAGCCTGCGAACCGTATCACGTTCCTTTTTCAACGTGATTTCATATTGTGTAGAGGCCTCTGTCGTATCGTAGTTTGTTTCAGGGCTTAAATGTCTAAAAAAAATAAGACGCACCTTTCAATGACTCGGCAAGATCTATAGCGTCTTGCAGCTGTTCTTTCAAGCGAGTTTTCTCTTTTTGCACACTATCCAGCTGTGCAGTGATCGTTTCATGGGAGGCGAGGGCGTTTGACAGGGTGGTAGCACGTTCTCCGGAGGCTTCTTGCTCGCGCCTCAAATGCTCGTAGGTCAAAGCATACTCAGATAGTGCCTGACCGCAAGTAAGCCGGTAACACTCCAAGAGCAGCTCGGCTGATCTCGTGTTTAGGATATCGAAGTCCGCTCTAGCCTCTGCGCGCTGATGTTGAACGTCTTCGGAAATCTCAAAGAGAGAGTGGTCTAGATCGTCGCGGCCAATTGGAGGCGGGGTTCGCATGGAACCCTGATAGAAAGCAATATCATCTTTCGTTTCCTCTAGTGCTTTCGACAAGAGCATGTTTTCTTCCTTGGTATACCTAATCAGGTGCGCGAGCTCATTTACCTGAGCTTCGGAATTCGCAAGCTTGCGCTCTGTACGCAAAAGTTGAATTTGCAGAACAGTGTGGTCTCTTTGAAAAGAGTCGTAGGCATCCATTGAGACCGTGTTTTGGGCCAGGTGGCCATACTCTTGCGATACCCGAGTCATAAGAAGATGGCAATCTTTCAGATGGGCCCGAGTTTCCTCGTCCTGTTTTCTAGATGACTGCTCAAGAGACAACAGCCTGGAGGTCGCTTGTTCAGCCTCGATTTCGCGCTTCCGAGACAGGGTCTGAACCATCTGCAATTCTTCACGACTTTTTGCTATCAGACTTTGTAGCTCAGCTTCAACCTTATCCTTCCCTGTTTTCTCTAAGACCAAAGTCTTTTCTAGGTCTGAGATGCGTCGATCTTTTGTTCGTGTCTCTTCACCCAGTTTGGTTTGTAAAGTTTGAAGCGACCGTCGTAGTTCGGCTACATCACCTTGTTTCGTCGTCATTTGATTTCTTTGGTTCTCTGATATTCTGAGTTTCGAGCGTAAATCTTTGATTTCGGCTTGATCTAGAACGGTGGCCTTTTTAAGATCTTGAATTCGAGCTTCAAGGCCATCAGAGTGTTTCCTTTGTTTTTCCTGGCGGTCTGCAAAATCAGCGTTACACTTCTGGTGGCGAGCTAGCTCTGCTTTAAGGCGATTAACGTCGGCTTGATGCTAAATGTTTGGGTCCTTTAGCAGGTGAAACGAAATTAGACAGCTCGTCTCACAGCTTTCTTACTGTCATTATGTATTCTTTCTAATTCCTCCACTTTTCGTTGCAGGATGGCATATCGATCACCATTGTTTCGGTGTTGAGTGCTTGACTTTGAGTTTGTTGCCGTGGGCTTCTTGATCTTCTTGTCTAAGTTGCAAATGTACGGTCTTGCATCAGTTTATGATACATGGAGCAGCTGCCTTGTGCCCATACCGGATATATTATCTTCCTTCTCAGCCGATGCACTGTTCGATTTTGCTGGAGCATTGTCCTCATCTTGCTGTAGCTCTATTATGATGATTGAAATAGAATGAGTTGAATATCATGATTGTTTGTACCTGTGTCACTTGAACTAGGAATTCCTATAAGCGAAATCAGCAAGGTAGTGTAGCACATAACCAGCACATACGCTTCGAAGCTTCATGCCGCGGCTCGAACAACATTTTCAGGAGACGGAATAAATCAATAAACAACGGACGCGACGTGAATGTCTAGCCTCACGTGACCGTACGTCGTTATAGAACGGTGTGCTAAATATTTATAGGCTTGATCACCACAGCAAGCATGCTTCAAAACGCTGAGAAGTAAGAGAATTAAAGCATCAAATTATTCGTTGAATCATTGTGGTAGTTGAGGAGGATAGTGATAGCTATTTGCGTGTGCTTGGCTAGGGCATCTAGCGTGGGAAGATGAGAAGGCATTTGTGCCGAGGTGCTTGTGGGCTGAGGTTTGTTTTAGCAGGGAATTTTGACATTTGGCCGAGCTGCGTCCTCCCTGCCTCGCTCGTCCTCCTCCACCCTCATCGCCATGACCCCCACGACAGAAAAAAATTCAATATTACCTGATACTTCCCAAGAAACTCAGTCTGAAGTTCCTGCGTCAACATCCCAACCCACGCTCGAAGGGTCTCCACCCAACGATGATGATGCACAAGCACCAGCGGTCCCTAGTGCGAGTGGAACTTCAGAGTCAAAGCTAACTGCAAAACAAGATACAAGTCAAAGTCTCGCTGGTTCATCCGAGAGTCAAGTTTCTTCACCCTCGCCTCCTGGTCAAGCCGGTCGTGCAGAGCAAACCCATGTGTCTTCCTTGCCTCCTGCTACGAATCCTGCTATCTCGCACCCCAATAGCAAGGACTCCTCACATCCAGAACCACGCTCGCACTTGAGCCAGAAAGATAAGGAAAGGGATAAAACCGCTCATTCAGCTTTTTCTGTTGCCCAATCCTCTGCCCCTTCACCTTCGCGCACGCTACCCGCTCAAAAAACCCCCGTCGAAAAGTCTAAGGCGAATGGTACCACTAAACACAAGTCTTCCAAGTTCAAAAGGTCGAAATCGTTATTCTCCAGATTTCTCCATGCTTTAGTCCCCTGTATCTCGCCTTCCCATACTCACCCCATTGAACCTTCCGATGACACTTTCGCATCCGGTTCAAAGGAAAAGCAGCCATCGGCTTCAACAGAAAATGCTGTCTCAACCGAGGATACCGGCTCCATACAGGAGCCGACGAAACCCACCACTCCTGCAAAGGTAGAGCCCGACCCTCCGACTGAACCCATCGAACCTTCGAGTCCCATCCCTGATTTGTCCCCACCTGATGGCGAAGCAATTCCACCGCCGACTCCCCCAGCGGCGCCACAACTCTTACCACATGAGGAAACAGAGGGCTTGACATCAGGTGCTGTGCAACCGCCTGGGTCAACTGGTGGATCGCTAAAATCGGAAAGTCAACGACATTCGCGAGAATCTAGTCCCCCTAGCAATGCCAGTGGAGAGGAAGAGTCGGAGGGAACGAGCTTTACTGAGGATGATGATATTGACGGTCTAGACGAGATGGATGAAGATGAAGACAGACTGATCATGAACGGCGGAGCAGGCATTCCCATAGGTCCCGTAAGTGCTCGATCATACCCAAGTTTTGAAGGGTAAGAAAGCTTACATCGGTGTTTTAGGATGGCATACCCAAACCACTACTACCGCCGATTGCACCCCAGCACGCTGGACGGAAATGCCTCATTCTTGACCTTGACGAGACGCTGGTTCACAGCAGTTTTAAGGTTGAACTCGCTATCGCAACGATATAACACTTTACTGACTCCACCATATAGTCCATCCAACAAGCTGATTATGTCGTTCCTGTCGAAATCGAATACAACATGCACAATGTTTATGTTATCAAGCGCCCGGGGGTTGACAAATTTTTAAAGAAGATGGGTGAGATATACGAGATTGTGGTGTTCACTGCTAGTTTAAGCAAAGTGCGCTGATATGCTTTATTCAATTTCATATCTAACACTGGTATTCATTAGTATGCTGATCCGGTATTGGATAAGCTCGACATACATCAGGTAGTGTCTCATCGTCTATTTCGGGAAAGCTGTTATAATCATAGAGGCAACTATGTTAAGGTAGGTCAACTCTAGCCTACGGATAACATGTTGTCAACCACCGTTGCAGGATCTTTCACAGCTCGGACGTCCAATTGCTGACACCATCATCCTCGACAACTCTCCTGCTTCGTATATCTTCCATCCGAACAACGCAGTTCCCGTGTCATCCTGGTTCAACGACCCCCATGACACTGAACTCACGGATTTAGTTCCATTTTTGACTGATTTGGCTGGTGTAGACGATGTGAGGGGCGTTTTGGATGGTGCTCGATGAGATACCTACCGTATACCCTGTGAGCCTTCGCGTTTCCAAACCCCTGAACCATTATGTGACGCCTCTTTTTCGTTCAAGTTTTTCACATAGTTGCGCCATGTGCAACTTCTTGTAGGCCTCGCTGTGCATGCCGTACCTCGTCCGCCAATCCTTGCCCTCCTCGGTCATTCTATTTGGTTCTCTATATATCTAATATCATCCGGTATACCCTGCAAGCAAATCAATCAATATCACCCTCTCCCTTGGCATACATCACACTCGTTCAAATTCCACAGATGCCGACAACCTTGGATTATGCAAAAAGGAATTCACCTGTCTCAGCAGCCTTTGTCTGAGCCCTATCAGCCTTAAATCGTGTATTTCGTCTGGATTCAATTAGGCGGAGAGGCCCACTGTATCCTCATTTTTTCCCATTAAATTGAGTAATATATACATTTCTCCCCTGCTATCAATCAACGTTACCTTTCCATTCTGTCGCCTTCCATTCTTTTGTTTTCTGTTCATGATCTGGTTTACGAACACTTTACGATAGGATGTGATCTGCAAGATAATCCAATTCTAGATTCTTGCCTCAATTTTGCCGCCTGCATTCTAAAATAGTTGCGATTGAAAATGCGATGGTGTAGATGTCACTACAAGCAAGGCTTGTTTCTCTGATAAAATTACGAGCGGTTCGCGCATTGCTTGCTACGCATGTTTCTGATCCAGCTGCAAGGAAAACCATAATCTACTATCATTCGATCTGATAATTGCTACACAATCTGACCCCGACCATGCTGGAGATCCCACACCTCGATTTCACCTCTAACAGCCAAAATTCATAACATCTTAATCGTGCGACGCTCCACCACCAAGTAGCGCATGCCCCGCAAGCCCTAATGCCGCTTCGTAGCCTCACCACCACCGCCATTGCTTACCGGACCTGGTTCGATTTCTTCGTCATCCCAAGGGCTGAAATTTGCTTTTCGAGATGGCAAGGATTGTAACCAAGCAGGCAAGATCTTAGCAAAAGCGTGTTGGGGGACCGTGGCGGGTATCGCATCTTGACGGGGTGGAGACGAAGGCATACTTCCAACATCGCTGAGGCTAGGCAGACGTTCAAAGCTCGTGTTGGACGAACCTCCCAGGGCACGTTGAAGAGCCTCTCGCTCTGCAGGAGAAGGCACAAACACGCGACCAAAAGAGCTTGTGACAGAAGTCGAGGTGGATACCGTAGAAGAGCCAATTCCGTTAGGATTCAACGCATCATAGGTTACTGTCGTTGAATTTCCAGGAGCAGGAACGTTGAGTGCCGGGCTACGTGAAAAGGCTACAGGCGAGGTCCCTCTGGTAAGGCTGAATACTTTAGCTTCTGGGTTCAAGCCCTTCTTAGGCTTCTCTTTGTACGAGGCCGAGAACCAACGCCTTGGACCTGCTTTCTCGACCACAGACGGAGTCAGATGGTCTTCTTCTGGAACGCTGTTGTTAGTGGCTGGATCCGAACGGGTGCGGCTCAACCATGAGGTGCGCTGCATTGACATAGGGTCAGGAGCGCGAAGGTGAGATATTTCATATTCTCGACGGTCATCCCGCAAAGGATCACCCTCATTAGCCGCAAACTGGAGATGATCGTATGGGTCCTTGCCTACGCGGGACGGACTGTGGGGACTAATCGGAGACGGTGCTATTGACAAGTCTTGACTATCACCTGACCGTGATTGACCCTGCCCAGATATGCCACTGTCGCTACGCCATTCCCGATCAAGATAAACATCACTCTCAGATTGGAACGATCGGGGTAAACCGACGCCATTGTCGAGAGATGTGATAAGCGTAGAAGGAATTAACGATTGACTGGTGGGCGAAACAACTCCGAGAATACCGTTAGTTTGAGATCCATCTAAATCGCCGAACGGCGAGAACGCAGTAGAACGAGGGCCATAGGCCGTATGCTGAGGTATTGCTGCCACCAAACTGTTGTCGAAAACAGAGTAGCCGTTCGCACGTAGTGCAGCTTGCGTTAATTTGCCGTTATTTTGTATAGATGTGGGAGATGGGTTGAGGGCCGAAACTCCGTTTGCCGAGATGTCAGTCCGGGACAAAGTATCAATCAAAAGCGAGGGCCGAGAACTCAGCATAGTATCTAATCCGCCTGACGAAGCGCGCCGTTCTCTGATGTTGGGAATGGACAGCGCGTTGGAAGAGTCATGGGCAAATGAGTAATTAGAGGATAACCAAGGTTCCTGATACATTCCAGCTGGGTTCGCGTGCGACGATAAGTCAAACTTGCGAGTTTGATTGAGATCCTTGAGATGAGCCAATCTTTTCTTTGCCTCGGCCAAATTCTCTTCCAGCTCACGAGCACGCTGGTTCAGCGCCGTGAGGACATCCTCCGTTACTTTGATTTCCCGTTTCTTTTGTTCTAAAGCTAACGCAAGTTCTTCCTTTGCTTCCGAGAAGTTTTCGTCCGATCGAAGGGCGAGCGCTTCGTCGTCGACGAGCTGCTCTTTCATTTTGGAGATTTCTTCGTCCAAGAGATCCATGCGCTGAGTTGCGTTGTCACGAGCATTTTGAGCGGCCTTTAACTTCTTTTCTGCGTCCCTCCTAGAACTCTCCGCGTTCCGCCGAGAATCGTCCAAAGCTTTAGTTCGAGACTTGGTTTCTAACTTGGATACATCTTCCTGACGTTTTCGCTCCCGACAAGAGTCCAACTCTCGCTGAAGAATGCTATGCGACTCTACAGCGCAAGATTGACAATCACTGATCTGGGCACGAAGATCGAGAACAGCGGCCTTGGACTGCGAAATTTGACGAAGGACTTCTGCGATACGTGGTGAATGATCAAAGAGTGTAGAAGATGATCTTGAAACCAAGGGGGAGAGATGAGCTTGCTCGGTGGAATTATCGATATGATTTTGTAAAGGAAGCTGTGCTGAATTACGAGATGAACGATCTATCCCTGATGGTGGTAACCGAGCTGCGTGCATCGGTAAAGACACCGATTTCGGTAGAGGTGGAGGTGTTAAACTACGAGTCGGGGGTACCAAAACCTTTTGACAGGACTTTTCTCGATTCCTCAGCCTCGGAGGAGAACCTTTAGGACAAGTACGAGGTAAAATGTTCTTCTGTGATAAAGGGAGTCCTGAAAATCAAAGTTTAGAGCTTTTAAAACAGGGTCTTTTAGGAGTTCACCATTATACTCATTGAGCCTATCCAGGTTTTTCATGCTTAGAATTCCAGAACTCCAGCTTTCTTCGTCCTTCGACCTAGCAATGACATCTTGATACCAAGCCTCGATGACACCGCCGCGCCACCACCGCCCGAAGGCGCCAATATACCAAGAATCAGAAATCATCGAAGTCTCACGTTCGTGGAGGTGAACGGATCTTGCAAGGGGGACCATCGCAGCAATGGTAAAGAGACCAAAGCTGTGAAAAACGTGTTTCGGAGTTCTGAGGGCTATTGAAGCCCGGTTGGCAAAGTGGAAAGGGGAAGCATTGTCGTGAGTGAGTGCGTCGGCTGCAGTACTACGGCGCGTAGACGGATGTGATTCAGAGTTCAGTTGACGTCTTGGATCTTCATCAGACGTCTCATCAAGTCGACTAAGATGTTGACGAAAAGATTGTTCTGTAAGATAAGCTCGGAAAGAACTCTCAGTTGGGTTTGTAAGATATGCTAGAATAAGTAGACGTCAGCGTGTGGCACAAGAGAGTAGAAGAAAAGACCAATATGATTGCAGCTCCAAAAAAAGGTAAAGATCGAAAGCTCACCCAGGACAAATGTTACGATGAAGAAAACGATAAGACAAAACATGGACCTTATATCTGTTTTGCCCGAGACCATGCCAACGAACTCTGCAAATGGATTGTGGAGGGAGATGAGACCCAGACCGCCGAAAAAGATACTCATGATGAAGATGGAGTCCCTCCAAAACTGTTTTGCGAGTCGAGAGGTGGGATCCCAGGCAGAAAAAGAGCTCGGACTGGTGGCCTGGGCGGACAGTGTGACAAAAAGACAAGCAACTGTCTGCGACGAGAGACGAAGAAAAGAGTTAGTGATGCTGGCTCTAACGACGGGCCAAGCAGAGCTTGTTGCCCGACGAAGGGAAGAAGAAAAAAAAAAAAGAAAGCAGGACGACGATTAAAATCGCCGGCGGACTTGACACAAAGTTGGCGACACGAGTTGGCCAGGATTTACTCTGACAAATCTTCTCACGGTATGACTTTCCTAATACATTTTCATCTCTTGTCCTTTATCGATATACACTGCTGACTCTTCTCAATCGATAAAAGGTACCTACTTCCCTCACCGAAGCAACGTTTCCAATTCCGTGTCTCGAATGCGACTGATCCTCCTTGAGGTAAAAATCTACGCGTGGTTTCAGCGCTTTTGATGAATGAAAGCGAACTTAAGGCCAGTCGGTCCGCTGATACCCTTGGTCACAAGTCAGTTGCGGCGCAGGCGACTAGCCCATCCGTGTAACAAGTTATCTTCATCTTCCCCGTGCTGTGCTTCCCAGATCTGATCTTCGTTCCAATTATACTCACGAATTATATTTTTTGCTTTACACATCTACTAATTATGTAATATCACCGTCTATTGGGACAAAATCCGAGCTTTTGCCCGTGCTGTACTCTAACATCCATGTCTGACTCCATTTCGCCATGGATTGCATCGTATTTCATAGCGCTAGCCGAACAACACGGCGGCAACATGTCATCTATTCCTCGTTATACGAAAAAGAAAAAAACTCAGCTCATCGAGGTACAGCTAGCTCTCCCTGTTGTCTTGAATAATCGCCACCAACGTGACAATCCTTCGCAGTTCTTGACTTATGACCAGGACGACGTGATTTGGGCGCGCATATCTGATAAGGAACATGTATGTCCCATACGTCTCAGTCGCGACGCAGTCCAGTCGTATACATCGTACGCGTCGTACTTTTAAACCTTTACGCGCCCTGACGCGAAAACGAAGACTCACTGGGAGCAGATTGACGCAACACAAAACTGCTATCATTATCATTTCGCACTTTAAGGCCTCCTTCTCCCGCATCCCCCAAGGAAACAGGACAATGTCCAAAGACAGTGTCCTGATGATAGACTGCGATTCTTTTACCGTTCTCGGTAGCCTTGGTGAAGCTATATACGGGAATCCGCAACCAATAGAATCCAACAACGATCTGCTAGAATGGTCTAGAGGACTGAGGCAGCATGGAGGTGCTGGGTAAGCACGCAACATTGAATAGTGTTCAACGTCCACAGCTGATCTTTGGCTAGAAATTGCTTGAAAGACCGAAAACAAGAAGCACTAAAAAACAACGCGCTCAATTTACCCCCTCCTGAATTGCTTTTACCTCAGATAGCAATAAACCAGGCAAGACCACAGCCAGTCGTTCCCAATCCCGTATCCGTCACACCAAAAAAGGATAGCCACGATTCGTGTGCATACCAGTATCAAGAAACATGGCCCGTATGAATCACGCATCAGGATCTATTTACGCCTCTTACTCCTCAATAGATCACCAAAAACCCTTTATTCAGGCGACCGCCCCACGATGTTGCAACACTCCTCGCTTCGATGAAAGGTAGTCCCGGCCCCTTTATTTGGATTTGTAGCGACTAACGAACGCAATAAGTGGATTTGGATTCGTCCGGCGACGAAAGCATATCAAAAAGCGAACCCTTGGGTCAAGTTGGACCGCCTTGCAAGCGGCGACGGATTGACGGTTCCTGTAAGTTTCCCAGTTGGTTGTTGACATGTTCTCGAATATTTCTGCGATAGTCTCTCCTGCGCCACAAACCTCTCCAAGCCAACCGCGGTTTCGTAGCGCGACTCCACTGATTGATGAATGGCCTGCGTCGGAAGCACACAACCCTCCTACTGAATCTCCTTCATCTCGTTCACATTCGCCTGTGAGGGTTGATCCGAACATTACCTCGAGTCCAGCCCAGAGGAAGAAGAGGTTGCGACCTGTTCCGTCATCTCCTCCGGTGCCTACAGAGGAACTCCAAGTGGTGACGGCGGAAAGTTTCAGGTTCACCCCTCCTCCTCTTTTCCCATCTGCGCCAACCAGAAGCCCCAATGCATCTGCAGCATTGACTGATCTCAAATTGAGCGATTCACCGCCGACTCATGCCCGGCGCCAGGTGATACGGAAGGTTCCTCGCCCGCCTCAGCCTGTTCAACCTCTGCAGTCTCTACCCGATCCTATCGTTCTCGTGCCAAATTCCGACATCTCAACCTCATATTCGTTGTCGCAGCGGGACCCACAGAACCAACCATCTCATTCACAACCTGATCTACTCTCACAGCAGTCAGATTTAGTCCAATCGCAGGAAATCGACAAGGTTGGTCCACGACCTTCCAGCCCAGTTCATGTCGAAGAGACGGACCGCAAATCCAACTCTGACGTAGCGGTTGTGGGTTACCAGGTCCCCAACGAAATTCGAACACACGATAAAAATAAGCAAGCTTCTCCACTGTCTCCTGATCATCCGACTTACGAGTCAGGCTTTCCTGAGACTGTCACTACTGACTGCGAGAAACTTGTTGACATCTCATCCACCTCCTCACTACACGGTGTGCAGAGTTCGTCAAAGACGGATGCTACCATATCCCAATCTAGACAGGCTGAAACGGATTTTACCAACTCTGATCATGAATCACAAGATGATGAGTGCGAAGATGCTAACGAGCAACAAAAGCTTTCGCAACAGACGCGCAAGACAAGTACCAACGAGCAATCAGCAGACGTAGGAAGGGCTAACTTGCAGCATAAAGAAGACCCTACAAATCCTCCCGCTCCTGAGGCAACTATAGCTCATGACCCTCCAGAGAGCGTCTCCATTGAGATAAACAAACACCTCTCTGCACCAGGCCCTGACATACTCGAACAAGCGACAGTCACTGGAACGGATGCCAGGAGCGAAGAAGATCCCGGGCGAACGACGAAATCCGACTTCACACCCGTAGAGGTACAACATGACGCTGGTGCATGGGCCTCTCCGAGTTTCCTACGACACTCTAGCGACAACACTAAGTCCAAGGCTGGGAGCGACCCGTCATTCGTTCAACTTTCAAAGAGTAAAACCGTTCCTCTATCCCGTGCCGTTTTTCCGCTTGTCTCTCATGCTCTACAAAAGTCCCGTCTACTCAATGGCCAACCCGACCATAAATTACCCCAGCCCGCAAAAGCGCAAGTAGATAAGACAACCTCTCGCTTCACGCAAAATCTAGTTGCTAAGAAACGGGCGCTGCACCACAATAACAATCAGAACACGGAACCATCCAGAGATTCCAAATCCTCGCAAGAGTCGCGTTCCGACAGGGACGTAGTCTCTGACCTTGCGCCTGAAAACGCCAGGCCCAATAAGAGCAAGCGAAAGAAGCAAGCCTCTGATACAGCGACACGCGAGACGGCATCTAAGGCGACTTCGACGGACAAAAAAGTCCCCGATGGCCAGGGATCTCAAAAGCAACTGAAACGCCTGGCGAGCTTGCTTCCAAGATTTGATATAGATAATCTCATTCTGGCAGAGCAGCCACAACCGCTAGTATCATGGGAGATGCTGAAAGATATATTATACCTGACCGAGCAGGACCGAAAGGAAGAAAGTCTGAAGACATGAAAAAGTAGAATGGATAATGCTGACAAAGAACATCTCGTCTACTAATTCTGTCTATATCCTGATATTGTAGCCCTTCGGGTCAGTCATGCTAAAATCCGAAAGACGCTTCATAGGAGGTCGATTGCAGATTGAAAGCGAAACAATTAAACACGTCGCAAGTTCAACACCGCCAGCAAATTTGCATCCACATGGCTCAATACTAGCCGGGCGCCTGCCATCATCTCAATACAATATTCTATCACGTACAATGTCATGGAATTTTCAAAGTTGCGGTTGGAACAATTTTCCCTATCTTGTCAACGAAGTCAGTATCATATGACTAGCATTCGAGCCTTTAACTGTACTGTGACGCTGCGGACGAACGAATTTTTGCGACGTAGACGGTCTCCATCTGTGGTTCTGTTTATCAAATTTTACATTACTTATACTTGAAGCTTGATCACCTGGGCCACTGATGGGAGCGGCGTTAGCCCTCCTTTACCCATGTTCCGAAGTCTTTGTTCTCGACGTCTGGCAGCTACCAGTACAGTACTCGAACTCTATTGACTTCAATCGGAAACATTGTCGATCCAGCAAGTGCTGTACGCGTAGAAGTGGACTGATATGAGAGTGCGACTTGAACTAGGATAATGAGCTTTCCCATACTGTTGACTCTGATGGAATAATCCATCACCCGTCTTGTCTAGCGATGCGAAACACCATCAACTTCCGAGTACTACCCTTTCCGCAGCTCTAAACGCGTGCTTCGTGTGCCTGTCCAGACTCAGAGGCTCTCACCCCCTTGCTTAAACTGTTCATATCCTATTCCGCAGCACCTGATGGTCAAGAATGCTTTACAAGCAATGCATTCAAATAGGCATGATCTTCATGATCTAGGGAGACGCCCGTCGACTGCTACCGTCATGGGCCTCTTGTGGCAACAAACCAAGGCCTTTTTTTTGAAAAACTGGATTGTTCTATTGAAGCACCCAATTGTCTGTATTCGCCCCATTCTTTGCTCAGAACGACTCTCCTCACAAATTACTTTTCATAGATCAATCTTTTGCGATGTATAGTGCTCCCTATCGCACTTGCTGTTGTGTTGGCTAAGTCCCCCACTTTCTTCACGAAACGCCAAAAAGTAAGACCGTTTTCTCTGTGCTCATAGATAGCGCAAAGCTAATGTAATAGAATGGCCTTGGGTCTCCCTCTCCGATTTTGAATTTGAGACAAGTGTTTTCTGGCCGACGTTTACTCGTTTGGGCCGACCAGACTAACGGAAGCGGTTCACTCGAACCCAGAAACATAATCACACACATCACAAGAAATTTTGACTCCGACCGACTCAATGCCGTCAAAGAAGTCAAAGACTTGCATGAATTGCTTGAAGCCTGTCCTCCCAGGAAATGCTTTGGAGCTCTTACGTTCGACGCCCTCTCTTCGCCCGCGGCCGACACAGAGAAATCCGTCAACTATACCATGAGAACTGATAGTGGAACATTTTCTTTCTATGTGGACACACAAGAACATCACATGTGGGCCGAAGAAACGACTCTTCCTCTGCAACTGGCTATCGATCAGGTAACGAGGCTCCCCTCTTTTGTACCATAAAGCTCGACCTGCTCCCATTTTCTAGGCCATCATTGAACTCACCACTGGGGTGGACATTTCCACACCCCTTGAATGGCCATTCTCACCACCTGACACCATTGACTACGAAAAAAATGGTAGACTAGGTTGGTATTTCAGTACATCCAGACGCGCAAAATTCTGAAACCTTTCCTTTCAAAAGCGCTAATTTCGTTGATGAAGAGCTTTCTAATTTTCGTATTGTAAGCTGCTCGTCTCATTGCCCACAAATATTTCTGATTTTAGCTATCTAGCCTCATCGCTTATATCGGAATCACATATCATGTACCTCTAATCTCGTATTTGACTTCATTCGGCGTTGATGTCTCTACGTTTAGACTGCTGGAGCTGTTGCATTAGAGCGTGCAACTCACTTGACGCCCCATATGAAAGCAATGGGCCTTTCCGACTGGGCGAGAATCATGTAAGAACTATTGAGTCTCACGTGCTCGATATCTCTGAGTAAAAAGGATAACAGAGCTTGGCACTCCAGTCTTTCTTTGGCATATCTTCCTGGATGGATTGTAATCTCGCTTGTCTGGGCCTACCTAATTTTCGCGGGAACTAGTCCTGGCATCGTATTTGTCGTGCATCTACTTTTGGGGCTCGGCCTTGCCAGCTGGTCGCTATTTGTAGCGGTGCCTTTTGGGAAAAGCCCTTACTTAGCATCGATCTTCTCATCAGTTGCTGCTGTCGTGCTTGCCGTGATTGCAAGTACCGCAACCAAGTTGAGAATGGGTCCTGCTGTCGTGCTTTCCCTCATTTTCCCCCCTATGAATTACGCATTTTCTTTGCGTTCTATTTGTGCCTACGAACTGGCAGAACGCAGGACTAACGTCATCAAACCAGCCCCGAAAGACGGATTAATACTCCTGCCATTCATCATTATTGGAGTGGTACATACAACGCCGACCTTGTTATTTTCTCATCACTAAATTGTTTGTAGATCAATATTCTTATTTGGCCCTGTCTTGCAGTATTCCTGGAGCGGTGGTTGTACGATGCGGGGAAGCTTTCAGCCTTATTCAAGAAACAAGAACAAGGTCTTCCTCGTCATATACCAGAAGGCATTGCTATCTCGATACAAAATCTCAAAAAGACATATCGCTCGTTCCGCTTTCGTCGTATGAAGACCGAAAATGTGGAAGCTATTATCGATTTGAGCATGGATATCCCCAAAGGGGGCGTGTTTACTCTGCTTGGACCCAACGGGTGAGTACCGCATTCAACGTCAGCTGCACGCACGTAATAATATTCTCGACTTCAGAGCGGGGAAGTCAACGACCTTGGACGTATTAGGAGGATTGATTGGTCTTACGAGTGGAACCGTCATATTTGAGGGAGGCATAAATAGGCCCCCTCATGGAACGCTTGGCATCGTCCCTCAGAAGAACGTACTGTTCCCAGAGTTATCCTGCTTGCAGACACTTCAACTTTGGAAAGAAATTAAACGTTCTCCAACTTCTTTGCCAGACGAAGACCTTCAACAATTATTGCATGACTGTGACCTCGCAGGCAAGATACACTCTGAGGCTAGCACGCTGTCCGGGGGTCAAAAACGGAAGCTTCAGCTTGCAATTGGCCTTGTTGGTGGCTCTACACGTTAGTTTTGTTGTTTTCTTCCTCATTTAACACATTCAACCCGGTTTCAGTTGTCCTAGTAGACGAGTGCACGTCAGGCGTTGACCCTATAAGCCGGCGTGCTCTCTGGAAAACCCTCACTTCCCACCACGACGACCGTACGATTGTGCTTACGACTCACGTACGTCTTTGTATTTGCATTGTTTGTGAGTCACTCAACACCAACCCGAAATCATAGTTCCTTGACGAAGCGGATCTGTTGTCTGACGGAATTGCCGTTCTGGGTACCCATGGAAAGCTGGTTGCAGAAGGATCTCCTGTGTCTCTGAAATCTAACCTGGGCGAAGGGTATACTGTCCAAGTTACCTTCCTCTCAGGGGCGACTGGAACCAGCTCCAGCGTCCTTATGGAGCATATTCGTCATTTGGCTCCCCATACGTATATGACTCTTTCATCACCATCTAAAATGCATTATCATCTAAAAACGAAGGACTCGGCCATAGTGGAAAATGTTCTTCATACGATCAACTCGCAGCGAGGCACCCTAGCGGTAGGGTCATACGATGTCCTCGGCACCTCTATGGAAGATATATTCCTCGATTTGATGGAAGAAGAGAAAATTCTTGCAGGAGAATCTAAACACCATCACGATGATGTCCGGGTATCATCACTGTCTAGTCCTCTAAAATTAGCCAATGGTCGCCAACGTTCGCCTTGGGCTCAAGCACTTACGATCTTCCATAAACGCGTCATGATACTTCGAAGGAGCTGGATAGCTCCTCTCCTAGCGCTGCTTATTGTTATTCTTCTTTCGTATTTTCCTTTGAAGTACCTACGTGGCGCTACTCCAGGTTGCCTGAAGGTCGAGGAGTTTATTCCCCCACCGAGCCCTTTATATCTTCCATCATCCCCAAGTTTCGAATTTGTTGGACCTGTTCTACTCGCGCCGCCAAACGTTACATCTATCTTGAATATCACCACTACGCGGGATGTCCCTACCCAACCAAGTAGCTCAGCACTACCCCTCCCGCCATCGGCTAGTAGTAGCGGAACGCTGCCTTCGCCGTCAGCTAGCACCTCCGCAGATGCAAGTGCCATTCCTCTGTTGCGTAGAAGTGCATTCATACAGCGTACAAAACTCAGTGTTCGACAATTCGGTGGCCTTACTCCTAACATAACGCACGACCTACCAGATCAAGCCAGTTTCATACAAGAGATTGAATCGGATTTTGCTCGCCTCTCCTACGGTGGAATCTCGCTGAATTTGGAGACCAGAGAAGCGCTCCTAGCATTCATGGCTATCTCGATCTACCAACCGTTGCAGTTCTTGAACCTTGCGATGAACGTATTTTACAATCATGCCCTCAACACGACTTCTACACCTAGTATCATCCACTCTTATCATGCCAATCTGCCGGATATTGATAAAGATGACTTATTTTCCCTTCAATGGGTCGCCGTATTCATTGTGGCCATGGTAAGTGTTTTTCTTGGTTGCATTCTGTCGTAGATCCTGATGACTGTATGTCATTTTAAGATATTGTTTTCTGCTTTCTCTGCCCTGTACGTGGCGAAGGAGCGACAGTCCTCTGTTCAAGCGATGCAAGCGTCTAATGGACTGTCGGACCCGATTGGATTATACCTTGGTCATCTCCTGTTTGACTTAGTTTCTATCCTTATAGCTTGCAGTATCATTGTAGGGCTTTTTAGCCATGCAGTGGGTGATTTCTTTGGGCTTGGTCTCCTCGTACGCTCGATTTCTAAATTATCGATTGTCAACTTATATAACAATTTAGTGGCTCGTCATGGTGCTATATTGCGTTGCTGCATCATTGCTGTCGTATTGTTCTGCCATCCTCATGTCCTCACCTATTGCTGCTTTTGCCATGGTCGTTCTCTACCAAGCCATTATTTTTGTAGTATGTAAGAACTATTGTGACGGTCCTTCTCGCTAACCACCTGACAGCTGTATCTCTTACCCTATATCCTGACGAAAACTTTTGCTATTGCAGAGCGTGCGCCGAGCATCATTAACGCATGTCATTTTACCATTTCTCTCCTTGCACCGGTTGCAAGCCTCGTAAGTTTATATCCTTGATGTGTGTACCAGTTGATATAGTAAGGGAATTAGACCAGAGCCGCCTTTGTGTCGATCAATCTCTTCAAGCTTGACTGCGTCGGCGAATCGATCGTTGGTGGGTCAGCTTTGGGTACAATTACGCGGTATGGAGGCCCAATACTATATCTTATCATCCAATCTATCCTTTTGATGTACATCCTTGTATGGGCCGACTCTGGGTCGCTCGAACCTTGGAGAGTCCTCTTCAGGACGAGGGGATCTGGAGAAATGAGCACTGAAAGGATCCATATGGATGTTAAAGCGGAAGCAGATGAGGCCTCTCGGTCTCACGATGTCCTACGAGTTCTCGGTGTATCGAAGTCTTACAAAAACATCAAGGCCGTTGACAGTGTCAGCTTCAGCGTTGCTCGAAATACTATGTTTGCCATGCTTGGACCGAATGGCGCCGGGAAAACAACCACGCTAGACATCATTCGTGAGTGATTACAGCAAAAAAAGTGCGAGGCTTAAAACGGTATTGTCCTTTTTTCTTCAAGGTGGTTCCATAGCCGCGGATTCAGGGGACGTTGTCGTCAATAATCATTCTATGATGCGCCAACCCAGCACGGCACGGTGGTCACTCGGCGTCTGCCCGCAGTTTACTACGATAGATGCTCAACTCACTACGATGGAACATCTTATTGTGTATGGGCGGCTGAAAGGGCTGCATCGTGGCGAGGAGCTTGATAATAGCGTGTCCGTCCTTCTCAAGGCTACCGGCCTGGATGCATATGCTAACCGACTGGCTAATCGTCTTTCGGGTGGAAATCAGCGCAAGCTCTCCCTTGCAATTGCGCTTATAGGTGCGAACTCCTTTTGTGGGATGGGTGATGGTTTGGAGCTCATTTGAACCTTAGGAAATCCGCCGGTCATTCTTATTGACGAGTTTTCTACTGGAATCGACGCTTCAGTGAAGCGAGAACTTTGGAAGCTCCTGAAAGAAGTGGCCCCGGGAAAGGCATTTGTGATCACCACTCGTGCGCCGGAGCCTTCAAGCTTCCATATTTCTTATACTTAAACCTCACTAGATTCAATGGAAGAAGCGTCCTCGCTCGCTAATAAGGTTGGAATTTTATCAAGGCGGATGCTCGGTAAGTCTTTCGCGAGCGTTTCCCTCGAAGCAGTAGCAGCCATCTGATGCGGCGGGACCAACACACAGCGGTAGGATCCCCAAGCGAGCTTGCAGGTCGTTATTCGACCTATACAGTCCATTTCTCGTGTCGCACGCGGGCGGACAAAGTCAAAGCTCAGGCACTCATGGCGAGAATTCCTGGGTCCACCATGGCACATGATCTTTCTACACGTTTCGAAGTTCCCATCGTCCCAACTCGAGCTGCTGCCAGAACGGACAATAGTTTCAAAATAGAAAAAGATGAAGTGCTCTCATTGGCTGACTTGTTCCATCTTTTGGCAGAGCAGACGGATTTTCCGGAGTTTGCTGTGGAAAAGTCAGGGTTGGAGGCGGCGTTTATCAAAATCATCAGAGAAAACGATGCGATCATTGCGCGGACGGAAGAGGAGGAAATGAATGCTAGTAGACGGACCCGGAGAAAGTTCCTCGGAATAGTATGATCATTGTGGCACAACATGTTGCATGCTTGCTGCGTAAATGTGTTTTGTGTATGTTTCAGGTCAAATCATTTGAAAATGAGAATCAAGGGAGATTCCAAGCTGTCCCATCATGATCAGTACACTTGGTCTGCAGTCGACCAACAAAGCATAAAACTGAGTACATTTGACGTTGTTAGCTATGAAACACGTCACCTCGTCGTTAACCCGCCTCCCACGTATCCTAACGATGTCATTGCCAACACAGCAATGGCTCTCTTGTTCGCGTGATGGAAAAAGTCCTCCTGCCAGATGACAAAGACGTTGACAAAGACAAGTTACCTTACATAAAGTGGTCCCTCCATGGCTTGAGCATCAACCACGACATTCGTCGTCCATGATGTCTCTGGATATGTCTTTCTTGCTTTTTTTTTTTCAAATACTTTTCTTGGACGTTTTACGGCATGCAGGAGCGGTGTCTCATGATATGCGATGGAGATAATTGATACAACAGATATCCTAACAACACAAGGACGACACACGGACTAGCTGAAGATAATAAAATTTGAAGTTGAAACCATCAAGAGGCGTGTAGGATACTGTTCAGGTGTCGGGAGATGTAGGTGCGACATGTCAAATAAGAATCGAAGGCCTAATCTAAAAGAAAGGACAAACCGCAACCCCCCTCCGTCACCCGTCTTAAAATTAAACGCTGGAAAAGAGATTGCTAGACGAAGAAGAAAGACGAAAGAAAAACCAACGGCTGTATTGATTCTTTGACGTTGACTCGATCTACTCATTCTTGGGTTCCGAGGCGGCTTCTGCTGAATCGGTTTTCAGCTCATTTACAACAGCCTCAGGGCCTTCAGAGGTATTCCCCAATTGCGCACCATTGTTTTGCTGCTGCTGCAGCCCATTGGTGTCTGCTCCGACCATCTGCTGTTGCTGTTGACCTTGCTGCTGTTGTTGGGTAGGCTGGGGTGGCGGTACTGTGTTGGGAGGAAGAAGTTGAGCTTGACTGAGAGCCGCGCGTAGAGCAGCGTTCTCTACGCGTAGTTGATCGACGAGAGCACGGCATTCCTCCCAGCGCCTGTTGGCTTCGTCAGCGGACGCGAGGGCTGCATCGAGCAGTTGTGAACGTGACTCGAGTGCTTTTACGTGCCTAGGAAGAGATATGAGGGGGTGTCTGCGATGATTGAAAGATGTGGTACGCAACTGATCTCGGCGCTCGCGGAAGGCACGCTGAGCTTTTCTATTTTGTTCTGCTCGTTTGCTTGAGCTTAAGGCGCGACCGGAAGTGTTTGCAGACTGTGGTGGAGATTGACCAGGCTGCTGTTGCGATGGATCGCCTTGGGGTGGCTGAGGCTGCGGAGGGATTCCGCCTGGTGTGAAATCGGCATGATAATAGCCTGGAGG
Source organism: Calocybe cyanea (assembly GCA_018851305.1). NCBI lineage: Eukaryota > Fungi > Basidiomycota > Agaricomycetes > Agaricales > Lyophyllaceae > Calocybe > Calocybe cyanea. The sequence continues at coordinate 149,602 of JABCKL010000003.1, forward strand.
GAGAGGTGGACCACCTGGGATGGGATGGGCCATCATTGGGGGTAGAACGTGGTGCATAGGTGGTTGCTGTGGTTGTGGAGGGGGTGGCTGCTGCTGCTGCTGCTGCTGTTGTTGTTGTTGCTGTTGCTGAGTGTCTGTTGAATTTGAAGTTGAATCTGGGGGAGATTTTCTTTTCCTTCCAGTGCGTGTCGTTGGAGTTATTGGAAGAGGGTCATCGCGGAGCCTCATAGTTTGGATTGCATTTGGATTTGACGAGTCAGCTGGATACTGCAGCATATCTCTCAGAAAAACCTTTCTGGCGGGATTTCAAGCGTATTAGTAAGGAGCTGAGTAAGAATGTCACCGTTCGTCACACTCCTTGTCACGTTTTGTACCCCCCAGTCCTCAGCCGAGTATGCCGAGCATTAATTATTTCAGCGTGGGAACCTTTTAACTGCCTCGAGGCTCACACAGGGCCCCTTGTCCTCGTTTCGCCCTCATCCCAAATGTCATCTTCTCAAAGAAAAGATTCTTCAATCATCTCAAGACTCTCTTTACGACATCGTTTATTTTCAATCAAGTCAAAAACATCTCAAACTCACTCAGACAGCCAGCAATCATCGCCAGCACAACCACAGGTGTCCCATCCAGTCGAAGCCTCTGCCAGTACAAGTAGTGAGTATATTTTAAACTGTCATATCCCATCATGATCTCACAGATTTTCTATCTTTGGAAGCTACTTTGACAACTGAACCACCAGCTTCAGACGACGACGAAGACAAGCAACAGGTACCCCCACCCACTACCCTCGTCCCTACCACCATGCTTGCCAGCTCTTCAAATTCACAACAGGCCGACGAATCTGACAAGGAACGGGCATCCGTCAACGCAACTTTAACAGCAAACACTCGTCGCGTACCATTTTACCGTCGTATGTCTGCCAAAAAGTTCTCCGCATCAGAAGGCGCTCTCTCCTCTTCCTCATTAAACAAACCCGGCCGCATCACCGTTCGCAGATCTTCCTCTACCCGGTCCAGACGCTCTCTCTTTTCTCGTGTCGTTCATCACGTAGTTCCATGCGTAAACCCTGGTCCTGAGGATTTCCCTCCCCAGCCCAACGGTGAAACTATAGACCTCGTTCCTTCAGAACCGCGACCGTCTGAAAACGCTGACCCTTCCAGAAACGACCAATCATCCGAAATGCATCAGATAATTCAAAATGATGCCAAGACAGCTTCCCCTTCAGAATCCTCCACACCTCTCAATCTTGAGCTCCTTCCCTTGACCATTCCCTCTGTTCCAGGTCATCCTCCGCCATCACCCACGGACTCTGAAATTATAGTGAATCCACCACCAAGCACCCATCTACTCCCCGAAGAAGAAACTGACGGTTTGACGTCGGGTGCTGTGCAACCGCCTGGATCGACAGGGACGCCCATCGAAATTTCACGGACACATACACAAGATTCGGCCGATGAGTCGGATGGGACATCTTACACAGATGATGATAACGATGACAGGCAAATGGCACTTGAACAAGACGAAGAAGAGGCTTTGATCAAAAAAGGCGGGTCTGGGATACCGATTGGTCTTGTGCGTGCTGTGACTCGGGTATAACCAACAAGCTGACATGATGCTCAGGATGGTTTGCCAAAACCTTTGTTACCACCTATCTTGCCAGAACACGCTGGCCGCAAATGTCTTGTCCTCGATCTCGATGAGACCCTTGTGCACAGTAGCTTCAAGGTACGTATCATCCCATCAGACCTGACCGCTGTACACTGTCTGATGGATATGTGACAGGCAGTCCAACAGGCCGACTTTATTGTTCCTGTAGAGATTGAATACCATTGGCATCATTTTCATGTATTGAAACGGCCTGGCGTCGACGATTTCTTGAAAAAGATGGGAGAGGTGTTTGAAATCGTCATCTTTACCGCCAGCCTCAGCAAGGTACGCGCAAACACAGCAGTCTGTTTCCTTCCTTCTCAGCTGACAGCTGGCTTGGCGATAGTATGCAGACCCCGTGTTAGACAGCCTTGATATCCATCATGTCGTTGCACATAGACTATTCAGGGAAAGCTGCTTCAACCACAAGGGCAACTATGTCAAGGACCTTTCGCAGCTAGGCCGCCCTATAGGAGACACAATCATTCTTGATAACTCCCCCGCCTCGTATATTTTTCACCCGAACAATGCGGTGCCCGTCTCTTCGTGGTTCAACGATCCCCATGATGCGGAGCTTACAGATCTAATACCATTTCTTACGGATCTGACCTCGGTGCCTGATGTGAGAGGCGTACTCGATGGTGCAAGATGAACCCCCCCCCCCCCCGATGGAGAAAGATCAGTTTGGTCGGTCCCATGGGGCCAACTCCTACCCCGCGCACGCTTACCGATCTGCGAGGTTGGTGCGGTGAAGCACACGCCGCGAAAAACTAACTTTATAACTCTTGTCGCTGCAGCGCTTCCATCTATTATAACATCCCGTTGGCCCAATATACCCTCCCTCCCTCAGTGCTCGAGCCTACGTGTACTCTGCTGTGCTTGTTGGCGGATTCGGAAATATTTCTCATCCTTTGTTGTCATTTTCTATGCTATAAACGCGAACACACTCCTTTGACGTTTCTTTCCACTTCTCTATCTATTCATTTCTCTGCTACAAATCCGTCCATTCGCTGTTCTTTCCCTTGTCGCATCTGATAAGCTCACATTCACGTGTTATCTATTGCAAGCTACTTGACATTGCATAGCAACCCTCACGACATATGATACATACCTTGCGTACATACGAACTGTACTCTAATGGTAGACCCACTAAGCTCGGGACATATAGGTGGTTAATACTGGGTTCAATGGTTTCGCTGCATGTACAAACTTGCTGATGATATACTAATTGGCTGTAATTGCTGGGTATCTTTACAGCCTGCTTGGTATTTAGTTTACTGACTACGAATCAAAATGACCCTGTGACGATGGTATCAAACGAAATAAAATAATCCAAATAAAATATCACGATCAATTTCGCCACGACCATGACGACTAAAGACAAGCCTGTACCACCTGTTCCCCACAAGCCGCCTTCAAAAGTCCATAAATGTGAGTCAACTGGCTCTGCTGCCAGAGCATCTCTTTACTGACTCACCCAAAAAGCAACCCCAGTCGCCGTGAAGTATTACCTGGTCGCATTCAATATTGTCTCAGCGCTAGGATGGACGTACCTCCTCGCAGTTACTATAATTCATTTATTCAACCTGGACGGAAGCGCACCTGAGGCTTCCATTTCTTACAACAAAAAGACTGCTTCTTCCACACTTTTTCGTTTCCTGTCCGCGTACTGGCCCGCTGTCACAGGTGGCGCTTCCAGCCTAAGCACGTCCATCGAGTCGCATCTGCCACCTTCATTGATTCCCGTCTATCGTCGCTCAATGTGTACCTATGACCGTGTAGGTACACCCACCGCTTTCGTGCAAAGCCTCGCTATCTTGGAAGTTTTGCATGTTTTACTGGGGTGGGTGAGGAGTCCCTTGGGCACGACGGCTGCACAGGTTTCGAGTAGGCTGTTTCTTGTATGGGGAATCGTTGAACAATTTCATGAGGTGTGTGTGTGTGTTCTTTGTTTTTTGAACCGAATTTTAATACCATGGTTTCTTTCTTTCTGAATGTCCAATTTTACTGACGCGTTCGCAGGTCCGCTCAAACCCGATGTACACTTCAATGGTTGTCTCGTGGTCATTGGCCGAGATAATTCGCTACTCTTACTATGCATGCAATCTTCTTGGTTTCGAGCCGTACATTCTTCTCTACCTGCGTTACACGGCCTTTTATGTCCTCTACCCTACAGGCGCAGGCTCAGAAGCTTCCTTAATCTATGCAACCCTCCCTGCTTCCTCTCCACTTCCTAGTTGGCAATCGTGGATTCAGGGGATGTGGAAACCTGCAGACTATCTGCGGGGAATCTCGTTTATTATTTGGTGGCCTGGTATGTGTCTTTCTTTGCTCAAAAAATATATGTGAAGCCTAAGTTGTGTTTTAGCCTTGTATGTCTTGTATACATATATGATCCGGCAACGGCGCAAGGTCTTGGGAAGGGGTGCTGCTATTAGATCTAAAGGCGCAAAAGCCAATTGAGTAAATGCCTGATATCTAATAATCTGTCTTTGATACTTGAGACTTGATCGATATTCGTTACTGCGTTGACAATAATCAATTGCTGTTGTGTTTGCTTAACCTGGATTACCTTATTAGGTAATTATGTGCTCGACTTGGTCTCGGAGCAATTTACCAATATTATACTGCTTCCGTTCCCTCATCAATCCCCCTCTCCCGAGTCAAGTTCGATGGCGTCTGAACAGGCCCATCAGCCAGCAATGCTAGACATTATTGCAATTGCATTCGTCGTAGAGTCTTCTCTCGCCGTGGCCAATGACTGGCTCCGAATCATCATGGACTACATCTCACCAATGCTGCGACGCGTGAGCGAAGCCAATCCAGCGGCTAAGGTACGGCTCTATTCCACTCATGCCTCTCATTATTTTATAGCTTAATGCTTGAGTCGTATAGATGCGTATGGGATTCATTACCTATGCAACCGCCGACACACTCCCTTCCCCAATTCTCTGCAAACGATTCTTTGTTGAATACCTACCAGTCACCAAAGAAATGAAAGACTCCCCCGCAAACCTCGGAATTGGCTCTACAAACTCAGGCGGTACTCGTGGCATGGCCGCCTTGGAAGGTCTAGTCGCTGCTATCGAGGTCAGTCTGGCTCTTAACTGTCAATCCAATAATGATCTCTTGATCTAGTTGTCGCCAAGCTTTTTGATATCCTGCATTCCAGTCATTCTCAAGTCCGACCCAACGCGAATCACATCTTCCATATTGCTAACGATTCCCCGGATTCTTCGTTGCATCCCCAATGGAACGACTCCGCTCTATTAGATTTTGTCACATGGGAGGACATGCCTGCCGAACTAAAAAAAGTATGATGTCCGTTGCATCTAACTTACTCCTTCTCACCCGCCTACCCAGAGAAGTATCAGTTATAGCACTATCAACCTTCGTCATAATCTCAGTCGCTTCCCTGAACTTCACTCTGCCGTACGTGGATCTCCGAAGGGCATACTTATCCAACGTTGTGTAACTCCAGTCCTCTGTTGCTAGGTTGCTCCAGGCGCACCAAAGGAGCCTTGGTTCCCTGCGAAACCTTTGCACTCTGTGCTTGCTGGATTCCCAATGTCTCCGCAGAAAGGTAAGCCGACTTCTTTCAATCGCCTTCTGGCTAGCCCTCAGAATCCGCAGTGGCCAAACGTCCAAACGATGTGCATAGCACACCGGATCCGAAACGCACGCGTCTAGGGCCCCCGGCGTCTGTTGAAGCTTCTCCAAAGGCTCCGACGCCAAATGCCCTTTCCCACCAACCAAAACCGTCGCCTATTCTACCACAACTAGCAAGAGCTCAACAGCCCGCTCCGCCCGCTCCTCAGCCCACTGTACAACCCGCAGTATCAGCTCCTCCTCAAGCATCACCGCAAGTATCGCAAGCACCATCAGGAAACGTTCCGTTCAACAGCACTAATTTGATGGCTCTTCTGAAGCATATGGAAGAACAAGTCCGCGGCGTTCTTTTTTCCCTTCAAGAAGCAAAGAAATCAGGCAATGTGTCACAAGCTGAAGCACTCCAACAGGAACTCAACAAGAAGCAGGCAACATATATGAACATAAGACGTGCTTTTCAGAACAAGATTCAGCAACAAGCAGCTGCCCAAGCAGTTCAAGCAATTCAGGCCCAGAATCAGGCCCAACAGCAAACTGCTGGCCAAAATCTGGATATGCCAAAAGTTGGACCGTCTGTTCCGACGACGTTACCCGAGACAGCTCGCCCCCCCAATCAACCGGACACAATGAGACTAGATTCCCAAGCCATTGCAGCAGCAACTCAGCATGGACATAGTCGTAGCGCCAGTGCAAGTGGGTCTGGTATCGTGCCGAATGTTGCTCCGCAGGCCCGACCACCCATGACACAAGCTCCGCAGGTCACAAACGCAGCCCTGGCTGCACAAATGCAAAAAATGGTTGATCAGCAGCGACGAGCGGCGACAACCATGCACCCTCCGCCGCCACAGAATATGGCTGCCGGGATCTCGAATATGAACCTTGCCGCCATGAAGCCCCCAGCTCCCCCTGGGCCCCATCAACTACAACCACAGCCGCTGGTAGGAGGATTCTCTACCGAACAACAACAGCACCCAGCAGGAAATGTTTCAACTCCCGTCTGGCGAGGCACTTTGTCTTTTGGCGGGTCAGATTCTCTAGGAAATAAGAAGGAGACTGTTATCTGGGTTGTGGCAAACACTACCAACATAGTTGAATGGTGTGTTTTCTCTTTATCGCAACATTTTTGACCGTGGTGCTAACCTTGATCTTTTTATAGCCGAGCTGATACCTGGCCAACAACCATGACGCTCCTCCTCACGGCCGATCCTTCACAATCCTTGCCAGATCTCCAAACTTGGATAAAGCGTCACCGGCCTGCGCTGTGTACCTTCACACCGCAAACACATACTATTCCAGACCCTGTGGGCAACGAGGCGAACTTCAAAAGTCTCATAAGTCTATTGATGGCCAAAGGCATCGTAAGTTGTTTATGCACGTTTCTATGTAACCAAGGTCTGATGATTCTTCCAGTATGCCGCCGCTGAATGGACACTGCCATCCGGTGAACAGGGAAAGAATATTCTTTTCTTCCCGGGCAGCGTCACCAGTTTAGGAGCCGCATGTTTCCCAATGACTGGAATCCCTGATATGCCTCGGGTACAGCAAGTGACCGCTAACCCCCTCCGGCTCGACATCAACAACCCAGAAATTCGTGCACGGTTGAATGCGATGACGCAAGAGCAAAGAGAAGCGTTCCTGAGCCACCTCAAATCACACCGAGATCGCGCACTGCAGATGCAGCGGCAGGCATTGTTGGCTCAAAGTGTTGGTGTTGCCAATAATAACAACAGCATGGGAATTAATAACAATCTCGGTGCCAATAACAATGGCAATGGCAACAACTTTATGGCGGTTAACGCAATGAATCTATCTCAGCAGAACCAGCAGCAGCAACAGGCGCAGGTACAAGCACAAGCACAAGCACAAGTACAGCATACACCCCAACTATCGCAAGCAAACATTCTCCAGTCAGGCGGCTATAGCGGGGGCGCGGGGATGATGAGCGCAATGAGTCTCGCCCAACAGCAGCAGCAGCAGGCAATGATGGCAGCGGCAGCAGCCAATATGTCAAGATCTGGTGGTCCCGTCGTAAATCCTGCCGTTATGCGAAATCCTGCTGTTCCTCCCAACTTCAACCACGAAATGATGCAATCTTTCATTCAACGGAATCCTGATGGTGTAGGTGGTGGAGTGGGGATGGGACAGCAGTAGTTCGATACTTGATATGCTGACGGTGTAATTTATTGCAATCCTGGATGTATCTATAGATGTTCCCCTGTAATACAGTAGATCTGGCACGTGGCTGTCCCGTTTATTTCCACTCCAAGAGGGCTGCGTAAAATATCCCTATTTATTTACCAAAGTGACTCCAAATCTGAGCAGCCATAATGGACTCAGCACCTCTCTTGGCCCATATCGTCTCCCAGACAAAACAGAACATCGAGTTGCTCATTTCTCATCACCAGATATCGCAAGATGACGGCCAGGATATCTTATCAAAACTTTCCAAGTCTGGTGTCGTTTCCCTCTTGCAACAAACTGAGAACTTGAGTATAACTTCCGTTGCAACCTCGACAGTTCCAAACGGACAAGACCTGGTAGCGCCATCAACCTATAATACTATAAACACGGGCGATGCTTCGCACGAGCCTTCGTCTCCTACCCCTGATGTCTTGTTCCAGGCGAGAGCAACTTGGGCCTACAATGAAAATGGGGAGGTCGGTCCTCACCCTTCCGATATCTCAGCGAACGAGCTGATATCGTTACTCTCGTGACTTGCTTTGCCTTTAGAGCCCTGGAGATCTAATATTCCGGGCGGGAGACATAATTGACGTGTTAGCCGAAACGAATTCTGATTGGTGGTCTGGTCGACAAGGAGACAAGACCGGTCTGTTTCCGTCTAATTATGTCGAAAAATTATCATTGCAGCCTGCACCAGCGCTAGCACCCGCACAGGGACATGGTGGACGCAATATAGGTGGTGCATTACCATCGCCAGCCTCAACCCCCTATTCCGAGAAAGCACCAAGCTATTATGGAACTACACCAGCTCTGGGCTATCCCTACACGCCACAAACTAGCTATCAAGGTCCGCCGCCCACAGGACCTGTATACACTCCTTATAACGCTCAACCTTCGCCTGTACAAAACGCCGCCGCTTCTGACCCCCAGACTGCCGTCCCTGGTGAGCCGAAGAAGAGCAAGTTCGGAGGTAAGTTTGGGAACACGGTGCGTTTCGGAATATTTTTTTCGTTTTTGCGGAAGACTTTGTTTATGTGGTATTCTAGTTGGCGCACTCTGCCGTTGGTGGTGTAGGGTTTGGCGCTGGTATGTACTTTGAATATATCATTCATACTCGGATCGCAAACTCCGAATAGGTTCTGCCATTGGAAGCGGACTTGTCAACTCGATCTTTTAATGTTGGGATATCTATTGAAGGCATTTCTTATAGAACGTTGTCCGTCATTTTCCTCACATACGCTTATGTATCTTCCATAGTCACTAGACCTACAAGGCTACAACTGAGACCTATCAAACACAATTGCGCACATCGAGTACTTATTGTCTTGAGCTTAATAAAATCAAATCCACGAGGCTAGACGTTAAATGTTTTCAACATTGCTGGTTCTGCTAGTGAAGTGTAAGCCGAGGTGGAATTTTGCATATATCAAGAACAGCCGCTCTTATTGATGACAATGCAAAGAGGTGCAAAATAGAAACTAGGGACGCAAAGCCCAATCACAGGCAGCTAGCCACACGGAATATAATAAAAAGACTAGGGTACGTAAACTGGTGGCGGAGATTTTGGCGAATGATGCTGGCTCTCCGCAAACCCGGGATCATATGGAATGATATCGCGATATACTCCACGATGCTGACGCTGTGCCACTTGCTTGTCGGTAAACGGATCCAAAGATGAATGGTGTTGAATGATACGACTTAACGTCGGAGAGGTGCTTGGGGATCCATTTTCAATACGTGGGACGTATTTCGTATAGTGATGTCCTATGTCTGCCTCGAGATCGTTTGGCTTCAATCCACCACTGAAGAGTCCTTTAGGAGCGCCGGATGTGGTAGTGGCAGTGGCGGACCTGGCGCGGAATTCCTTCCAGCTCCGCTGCGCTGCTTTTTGTCTGATATAGACATAAACAAAAGCTACGGCTACGGCCACAAGAAATAAGCCCGCGACGATGGCTCCTGCAATAGCTGTGCCGTTCTTCATAGAGGCAGTAGTCGTCATATAGAGGGGTGCAGAAGTTGTGAACTCAGTGTCGGTAGCAGAACGGGTGAGGCCTAAGAGGGGGTCTCTGGCGCCAGCCCGGGTTTATGAGGCCTGAAATTTGACTCACATTTTACCTGGAATATAATAAGACATTGTGAATACAGAATAGGAGAAAAGTATCTAATCATGTGATCGTTTTCACGAACGCCACACTCAAATCGTTATTTTTTCAAGACTATCAGACACCAACATTCAGGAGGCCTAATAAATGGCGAGGTATACAGCAAGCCTGATTTATTGTACCTGATCAATCATTCACCTTCCCTTTGCGAGATGGTCATTCTAAAGCTAAAAAGGCACCAACGTGTTTTGGTAATGCCCTACAGATTTGGGAAGAGTCTGAGACGTTCAGAAGAAAGCCGTGCGGATTATTTATGAACTTGAATGAGAAGGACTGCCCGGTCACTCCTGAGAAGAGCCATAAATGAGAACATACCCTTCGTACGACTCGTCGGCTTGTTCAAAGAGCGGCAGGGGGAAACGCGATGATAAAGGGCAGCGGAAAGAAAGAAAGTACGAGTTCAAAACCAGATGGATCCGATCGAGGTGCATTTGGGAAGAGACTTTTAGTACCTTGCGATACTATACACACGGAGTTTTTGGACTAGCAGCCTTCCGTCAGTGTTTTTACATCCTCACCGACAACAGATCCTTAGCGTCCTTGATTTTAGCAGAAACGATTGAGGGAAAAAGCCAAAGCTTCGGCGTCAGCGAAAAACCGTCGTTGCCTCAGTAATCTGGACTGTCATGTGATCTTTTGTGAACCACTATGATAATGAACCTCCAGCTCCTTCTGCCACTCGCGAACAGCAGGTCATCATTTATCTGGACTACTTGTTGTCACTGTCTTGGTTGTCTCTATAACCGTGATCCCAACATCTCTCTAGTGGCTTTTTGACTTCGAATGTTCAATATAAGGTGAATAGTAGCAAGACTTATGCTTGACATTGCTGAAGATTAGAAGAAATTAGTAAATATCAAGAACCTTGTCAAGGGATCTTCCAAGTTCTCGCACTTTTATATTCGTAATGTCAGATGCTGCTCAGTATGCTCTACGGAGCCTGAATTTTTGTGTTTGTTTTCCTGATCATCTTCTCTCTAAATTAGCTTAGGATGGGATGAATAACGAAGCTCGTCGTTCGTTGATATCTTGCCTTTTGATACCCTCCCACCGTTCAACCCTAATAATGAGAACCTAATTTTTTCCCGCCCTCGGGGCTTGGCTCTCAACGAGTTATACGATGCTTCCATTCTAACACATCTGATGTGATGAAGTTGTTAGGGCTTACCTGGCACTATCGAGCGAACCTTACGACACTCGACAAGGTGAGTCACTCCCATTCCTTGCTTAAATATTTTAGCAGTGACAACTCACCTTTGACTTTATCCAGTAAAGAAAGCGGCTGGCTCGTTACAACCCAAGATGCGCTGTAATTCTGATCAGAAACCTCCTATGCAGTCGATTTCTGGCGCGGGAAAACCAGCTAATACGATAATTGCTAGTATCACCGCAGTTCTAGTTCAGACGTCAAAGTTTACTTAGATCAGCAGCCACCGAAATGCTGATATGCAAGTTATCATTGACTAGTAGCCCCACTGCTGTACGAATATGCTGCCTGTCTGTTTATGCACTTCGAGGGTGTCTGATGGCCTACTTTACGATGCTATCAAAATTTTCTCACCAGCCTCCTTACGCTTATTACATATTGGGTCAGCCGCTGTACTCTCATAGTACCTGCTTTGTTGTTTTGCTCTGCCTCGCTTAGTCTGGATGTCATTTTTTACAACGCTCGCGCGCACATTAGGCGTGGCGGTCTTCACGTTGTCCTATGCCCTGGCGTCGCACAACTATTATCTAAAGGACTCATACATAGGCCGCGATTTCTTGAGGGAGTGGACTTGGGAGACCCTCGATGACCCAACTCACGGAAGAGTGAACTATGTTGATCAGGTAACAGCACTGTCTGCAAACTTATCTTATGGTACGTACCTTGATATAGCCTTATCCTATCGTTCGCCATGTTTACCTTTATCTCGAAAACCGTCCGTTTGTAGCGTCGGACAACAAGTTCGTGATGCGTGCAGATCCATACAGAGTTGTGAAATCTACCGCCCGCGGCCGCGATAGTGTTCGTATCACTTCTAACGCAGCGTACGGTGACTCTGTGGTAGTTCTCGACCTCTCACACATGCCATTCGGGTGCGGTACATGGCCAGCTTTTTGGACTCTGAGCAAGGCGGGCCCTTGGCCCAGCGGCGGAGAAATTGACATAATAGAAGGTTAGTTTTTACCTGCCCAAGGCCTTCGTTTACTCAAGAACGCGCAAGGCGTACATCTGAATGCACAAAATCTGGCTTCTTTGCATACACGTCCGGGATGTTCGATGCAAGAGCCGCGGGGACAACTCGGGTAACATTCTTTCCGAACTCAGTCTTCTAACTGACCTTACACTACCCACACAGGCAAACGGTCTCATCGGACTGCGATACGAACGTCAATTTCAACCAAGGCTGTGGCACAAGCTTTGCTAAACCAAATTCTTATGGCGCAGGCTTTAATGGCGTCGGTGGGGGGTGGTACGTTTTGAAACGCTCCAGGTCGACTGGTATCGCTGTCTGGTTCTGGCCGAGAAATGACAGTACCGTACCCGAAGAAATCAGCCGAGGCTGCGATGTCTTGAACTCCACTAGCAGAGACTGGGGATGCCCTGAAGCTCGGTTTTCAACAGACAAATGTGATCACAAAACTTTTTTTGACCCACATCAAATGATTTTTGATATTACCTTCTGCGTAATTATGTCATTCTTATGCCGTCGCATGCTACTGACCAACCCCGCTTTCAGGGTGACTGGGCTGGAGCAACATACATACCATCTGGTTGCGGCCAAAATGGGACAAGTTGCAATGAGTGTGAGCCTTAATTAGTATTACAATGACGTTCGGATCATAACATTGATGCGACTTTTCCCAGTCGTTGACGAAAATCCTGAGAAGTTCTTGGAAGCATACTGGGAAATCAACTCACTTCGCGTTTATATTCCGATGTGATTACATACCTTTTTTTTTAGCTAATCGATATCGCTGCATTTGTCTTCTACTGCTGTGATTGAGTTTTACTTGCATCTGGATTGAAGATGTGCTACTATTAGCACAGAATGTATTATTCATTTTGAATGTCGACACTGAAGAACAGTTCATCAAGCGACAGCTAAATCTGGATGTGTGTGGGAAAAAAAAAGACAAAAGAACGGAGAAGGGTAAGTAGGTATCATACACGGCAGTAGGGACGCTGGTACTTATACACCGCGTATGTAGCTCGCGTTTACACGCGACGTCATCCATGGCAAAGCGGGTATAAAACGGGATGCTCATTCGCAAGCGGACTTTCTTGAGCAGACATGCGACCACTTTTCCTTCTCTTGACGGTTGTGAGCTTTGCACTGAGCTCTCTTGGAGTAGCCGTTCCGCCGTCAGAGCTGCAGGAACGAGATGACAATTTTCCTGCTCGTGTTCCTTATATATTTCCCCCTCCCGGCACGGACCCAGTGAGTGATAGTGGCCTCCAAGCTCAGTCTCACCTGATCTCCTTTTTCCAAGGTAGCAGATGCGATTCGAGCCAGGCGAGCAAACGGGACACTGTTAGCTTTGGATGGAGCTTTGTAAGTTTCAATCGCGGCTACTAGGAGAGCTAGGTTGTCGGGCTTGACATCCTGATTATTTTTGAAGGCTAAATGCGCCCCTTGTGGCATCCACATGGAATAGCTTATTTGGGGTGATCAGAAGCAACACGACGATACCTGGAACAATGAGAGAACTGATTGTAAGTGATCTTCAACTCTCTGGCAACTTCAGTGTTGGCCCCTAACGTAAAACGAACCGTCGAAGATCCTGCGAATCGCGACGTTAAACGAAGCGTCATACGAATGGTGAGTCGTCGTCTACATTCCTGACTTCTTTTGTGCCATTCGATCCTGACGTTATGTGCTCATACAACGAAGGCTTCAACACGAACCTGTCGGTCGCGCAGAGGGTTTGACAACTGAACAACTCCGCACAATCCGTTTCGCTCCTCCGTTCAAGCAGAGCAAACAAGTAACTCAGACTCTAGGACCCTCTTTATCTGCTGCGATGTCGTTTACGGATTGGAGCACAAATACTGCTAAAGTGCCTGACCGTGTTTTCGCAGAGATGCGAAAGTTCCTGAACAATCGGCAGCTCGTGGAGTTAGTAGCAACAGTGGGTGGTTACAATTTTGTTAGCAGATTCCTTCTGGCGTTGGATGTGGATGGAAAAAATAATTTAAAGGTGCCGATCCCAGTCTGAGTAATGCGAGTATGCGCACCGATAAAACTGGCTAGTCTCGTACATTGTAATAAAATATGTCCGGTTTCATTGCAATGCACTCGAGTACATTGCTCGTCATTCATTTATAACTATCTACTAGGCCCATATGACAACGGTTGACGTGGTTATAACGGTACATCGGTACATACAACAGGGTGAACGATGGTATATAAGGGATAGAGATAGCGAGCTGGGTTTGAGAAAACCAAAAGAGAGTAGAATAAGATATCCGTTCGATAAATAATAAGAAATAATAACAAGAGACCCTATCCTTCCATGAATGAACCGTTGATTGACGGCGCAACGGAGTTATGTCGAGATGGCGCAACAGACTGGAAGCGAGAGGGAGCGACGGAGCCATGACGCTGTTGTTCCCAGAGCTTGTCTTTGGCACTGATCTCGATATTCTCGAAAGGTGCGGTTTGTGAGAGTTTGACGCAATCTCGAGTCCCAAGAACAAGCAATTCGAAAAAGAAAGATGCTGCAGCGCGTCGAGATGCCTAAGATGCTCCCTAGTATGAGGGGTGATATTACTGTCGAAATATGTAGGCGCACCTTGTCAGAGAGCTTCCTGAAGCTAAGAAATTTCTCCTCATCTTCGTGACCTGCAACTGGCTGTAACTCTTTTCTTATCATGGCCACAGCCTTGACGGTATTTTTGCTATACCCTTTCCCGTCATGTTCGGCAGTAACAGGAACATCTACATCCGTCGTCTGCGTCTGCGATTGCGATGGCCTCATATCGAACATCGCAATTGGGCAAGATGTATCTGCATACGTCTCATCACCTTCTTCAATAACAGCCCCGTCTGGAGCAGGTGTTGATAAGCGGCTGAGCTCAGACGGGGGAGCTGATTTTGATCTTCCTCGGCCGATATCTACGTCGCCACCAAGGTTCACGTCAAATTCAGGAATATCTAACTGCACATCCTCAAACCCTGCAGTCTGATCAGCGAACTGTATGAGGTCATCAGGGCCAACACTAGCTCTTCCCATGATTTCGCTTCCCATGCCTTGGCTTGGAGCTGAGCTACCTGCACGACGTGCTTGCTCGACATCTTCAATTTCACCAAGGCGCTGACGCTTGTTTGGACCCTTATTTGGAGACGCAGCACGACGCTTGGAAGTATTCACAGGCCGCATGAATAATTCCGCAAGCTCAGGCGCAAGACCTGGTGGTGCTGCACAGAAGAAAGTGCCATTGGGTGTGTTTTTGGTGGGAAGGAAGTGGGATAGGGGATCTTCGCGTATAGCAAGAAGGCGCATGACTATTGATGAACGGGGGAGAAACTGTTGTTCAGTGATGATGTCGCTAACGTCCTTGGTCACAGGAGCGCCTAGCCCTCCGCCGCGACCTCGTCCAAGCTTGGCTCCAGGACCATCGGCTAATTCTGTTATAGCATCTATGATCTGTTTCTTCTCTTTCAGTTTGCGCCTCGCTTTGGGGCCTTCTTCAGGAACTCCCACGTTTAACGGCTCATCAGGAGGGGGCGTGAGGGGTAACTCAGTGAGGGGCGATGCTAACCAAAAGAGCTTAGTTAAGTTGAGTAATAGTTAGAATAACTGAGCTTACAGGCCCGTGAGGAAGCTCTTGTCTGACCGGGCGTTTTCTCCGGAATTTCGGGTAGAGGAAGATTGTCGAAGCCGATGCCCAGATCGCCCAAATCCATGCCAATAAAGTCAGGAACATCCACATTCATGTCGTTACCAAAAGGATGCTCAGACGGTTCTCGAGTTTTGCTCCGATTGGACATGACGTCCATGTCCATGTCCATGCTGTTCCGACCGAGGAGGTGGGAATGGATGGAGTCGCGGCGGCTGGCTGCGTCACGTCCCACGCCGACGCTCTCGTCTACACTCATACCATCATCTTTATCTCCCTTCGCAGGCGTAGCATCCCAATCGAGACCAAGGTCAACCTCGAAATCCTGAGACCCTATACCGTCCGAGGGGCCAATACCGAACGGATCATCAAGGTCAAAGTCTTGGAAATCGTTCACAGTGCGAAGGGTAATGTCTTCTATCTGCGCTTGATGATGGCCATGTGGCTGCACGGGGCGATCTTCGAAGTCAACCTCCCTGTGAGTGATCACTCCGTCAAGCATCTAGGAGCACCCTCAGCAGTACAACATACCAATTGACATCAGGTAACAGGAGGTCTAGATCAAGACCGCCTGGCTGCAGTGTAATTGCATTCTTGTTGACGGCAAGCTGATCCTCCGTCATGTCGACGACACCTGGTCGGAATGCCTGGATAGCGTATCAGAATTTGAAGTCGTAGGTGAGAAATGTGTCTACCATTTTGATTTTCAAAAGTGCTTCATTACAATCATCCAGTAGATATTTTGCCTTGCGACTGTAGATACGGACAACGCCAAGTAGTAGCTGTCCACTGAGACGAAGCGCCATGACTTCGACTTCTTGGTCAATGATCGCGTCTGCAAATGAACCAATAGGTGTGTGCAAATTTTGAAAGGAAATATATAGGCGTACCAACGGATTGCTCAATATCAGTCTGTAATGTCTGTGTCTTCGAGAGCTTGCGCTCCATATGTGCGGCAAGCCATACTTTTCCAAGCGGCCCCCGCCTGGAAAGGATCGTTTCTGAATAAAACTAAGTACTATTTGTGAGTCAATAGATACGATAAAACTTGTGAATAAACTCACCATAGGAAAGGGGGTGTCACGGAGATTCGGCGCCTGACGCGACTGTGGCCAAAACAAAGATCTGAAGAAAATGAACAATGGCTGATTGCATCATGTGATACTGGTCATGTGACTCGTAAAGACAAATTTACAAGTCCCGACTGTTGTTGCAAAAATAAGTAGCAAATGCTGGCGTCCTCGTCTAGAACTTCTTTACAAAAAATTCAATCACAGTTTTGCTACGCAGCTACCTCAAGGAGTCAGGACCACAAATTTTCTTTGCTCAGTAAGCTCTATTCAAACTAAGTGGCGAGAACAAGTTTATCCTCCTCACCTCAGACCCGCCGCGGAGACATTACGCAACCCAGGTCACAGCTACCGAGGATGAATTCGTGCCATCGCCACATCTTTTAGCGTCGCGGCACAGACTTTCTGGTTTTGGCTCCGATAGAAATGTTCAACGAGCTTCACCGGTGACAAATGGAAGTCTCATAAAGGGACTAATGATCGCATCGAACAGTGGGAACTGGGTCCAGTGTTTAAGAATCGCGGCCGAACTAAAACATTCAGGTCATAAGCCCGATATTTCTACGTATGCTGCACTGATGCATGCCGCCCACCATGGTGCTTGGTTCGACGCGTGGGCTATCTTGGAGGACATGCAAGCGATGGGAGTCGAGCCCGATGTCAACATATTCAACGGACTTATCAAGGTATCGTTCCTATATTACTGTTTACAAATGATCTATCTTACACTTCTTTGAGTCTCAATACAAATGTGGCACGCGACAAATCTGGAAACTCCTTGACAAAATGCAGGAGCTTGGAGTAGCTCCCAATGCAACTACATACGAATCAGTCATTCGTAAATATGTGGATGTCTCGAATATGGAGCTTGCCCTCCAATACTTTTGGGCTATGCAAGAACAAAACATTGTACCCGAGCTGAGGACGGCCCAGCATTTGATTTCTTTCGTTGCAAAATCGGGCTATCCAAGACTCGCTCTAGATCTTGCCTCTTGGTACGAACAAGTATCGGTCCGTCGATTAGAGCCAGTGGTATGGACGAATTGCATGACTGCGTCAGCCAAGGCCCTATATGTAAGCTTCCTGTGTCTCCGATAACACTCATTAACGTACATGTCACAAGGCACCTGGTGTAGTTCAATGTTGGGAAAAGACGGTGCATGAACTAAGATTGAGGCCTACTGAAGGCCTATGCATGGCAATCCTCAATACCGCAGCTCGTCATAGCCTTCCAGATCTAGCAACGGATGTCATTCGAGTTCTGAAAGCCTTGGGAATAGCATGGCAGGAATTTCATCTTGCGCCAGTCTTTGAAGCCTTCTGCAACAAAGGCGATTTCAAGGAAGCTTTGCACATATTGGAACTCATGCGAAAAGCAAATGCTAGCCCAGTTCCAGAGACTACGCGCGCACTGTCCGACGCTATGGCGAATACTGAAAGCCTTGATTCTGTGTGGGGCATCATTGACGAGTTACGAGCGGGAGGCGTGACCGTCGATATCACAGTTCTACACGCCATTATCAGAGCTTCCGTAAAGTTAGGAGACCTTCAGCGTGCAATCGGCGCGTACAAGAGTCTAGCAGACTATGGATTGACGGCAGACCTCGCCATGTTTAACTATCTACTACATGGATGCGTACAAGCGTCACACCGCGCGCTTGGTGATCTCCTGCTCGCGGATATGAAGGCTGCCCAAGTCAAGCCTGATCGAGAAACCTATGACATCGTTGTCTCGCTGTGTCTCACACAAAACGATTATGAAGATGCGTTTTTCTATTTGGAAGAGGCGAAGGCTGCAGGCTTCCATATTTCCGGACAAATATACGAGATGCTTATCAAAAAGTGTATCGGCAACAAAGACCCGCGGTATAAAGTTGCAGTGGAAGAGATGAAGGAGGAGGGTCATGAGCTGACGCCCGGGCTCCGGAACATGATACAAAAGGCCGCTCACGCAGAAAAGCAGACAAGATCGAGTGAACCTAGAGAGGGAAGTGCCTCGTCAAATCCTGATGCCATCCACGACGCCGTGAAACAGTTCATTGAATCGGGAGGTGTTGATGGAGTAGGAGAGCTCCCTAAAGAGTATTTTCGCCAATGAGTCTAGGTTTGTATGATTTTATCATCAGAAAAACAATTAGTTTGGGGTAGGATGATTCTCATAATTTGCCCATAAGCTAAAAGTTCTGCGCTCTATTCGGACTTCAATGAAGTATAAGTTAATCACCTTACTCTGTCTTCTACGAGGATTCGTCCTTTACGAAGCTTGACATACTGTACTACGCAAGTCCTTTTTTTGTCAAAACACAATTGAGTAAATTATCCCCGTTCTGTTGACAATAGAACAATTCAGGAGACTGTCAGAAGGACGTCTCGCACACTCAAGGACAGCTTGAAGATAGGGTGATCCTCTCGTCGGGTTCCGGTACGCTGGGCTTTGGTGCAAAATATACTGGTGTAAACTATTTACGATTGTTTATTTCAAGGACTACATGCCACTAAATAAATCAGCTCCCAAGTGAACCTGTGTACTATAAAGTATACATACTCATACGATGTCGCCAGGCAATGACGAGCAGCCAGTTGACATCGTAGGAACACAAAAAAACGAGGTTGACCCATACACCACCGCAGACTCAAGCGCCAGCCTTCGCTTCGGTTCTCCTGAGCAGGTGCACAGATACGCAAGCACTCCCCAATCTGCTTCTGATGTTTTCGGGCCCTCGACCAGCTCAAGACCTGGCCTTGGGAACCGAAGTATTTCCAGCCCTCTTGTTACACCGAGAAGGAAGACGGCTCCGCAACAACGTATCTCAACAGGACACAAAATTCACACACCTAGGACTCAGAGAGAATGGACGGTGTTTGGCCAGATCATGGAGAATGCAGGGCGTACCCTATCGGTCAGGAGGCGTCCAAGCAATGTTCACATACGTCTCAACCAGTATGAGAGCCCTGGATCAGGGCCTGTCTTTACGTCAGCGCGCAAAAGCGATGGGGACCCTTTTCTAGACATAGGTACATCTGAAGAACACGAATCACGGCGCCTTTCAAGGTCTCCCTCACCTTCATCACCGATCCAAAGGCGATCACACGATGCCATTCCCGACGAATACAGTTCTTCAGATTCAGATTCGGATGCAGACGCAGACGCGGACTCAGACTCAACCCCTGGAACTTGCATAGCTTCCTCCACTGCTTCCTCTCCTCCCACCAATACTTCCTGGTACCCGTTAGGGCTTATTCGCAGTACTCCTATTTTATACCGCAATGTCCTCAAATGTTCTATAGCTTATTTCGTTGCATCGCTTTTTACCTTCAACCCATATCTTGCCGGTTTTCTTAGCAGGATGACTTTCCATGGCTCCGGTAATCAAGAGCCTTTTCCAACTGGACACATGGTGGCAACAATGTGAGCGCCATTCGTTCTGGACATCTTATTCCCAGCTACATTCTCAAACTATAGTGCTGTCTATTACAATCCCGCAAAAACAATAGGAGGGATGATAGAAGCGGATATATTCTGCCTTGTTGGACTTGTGTATTCCGCCTTCGTGTGCATTTCATCAATGAAGATGTTTTGGTGGCTTGAACTCAGCCCGGGTTGGGAGTGGTTGGGTGACGTTGTTGCTATTCTGTGGATTGGCGTCAGTATGAGCATCGTAGCATGGTTCAAAATCTGGATGGTATGGGTCTGATTTCTTCTCACTCGTCTATACTGATGGCCTGTTCTAGGCTAACCCGTCTTTCAATACTGGTAAGTTGTGCCAACAGTTCAACTTCTTCGAGCTTTATCAGCGCTTTAGCATGCAGTATGACGTCCATCATAATATTTGTTGTGTATATCTGAATTTTTGCACTCGCTTTCGGGCTTACTCATTTGTTCTTCATCAGAATCGTGAAAGAAGGAGGTATTCGCACACTGCTTCAAGTCTCTGCTATTGTCGTTTTGGGATCTATTATCTCTAATGCAGTCTGCTATCTCATTTGGCCACAATCCGCGATTCTCAACCTGCAAAATGATATGACCAATACCCTTAAATCATTTTCGGCTGTCCTCAACATGCTAACCGATACCTTTCTACTCGAGGGCGGCGTGCATAAAAAGAAACATCTACAAGAAATGCAGCGCGCAGTCGAAAGTCATCAACGCAGCTTCACAAGCCTCAAAAAAAGTTTTACAGAAGCACGTACAGAATGGCCTCTACGTGGGGATTCTGCCGATGTCACCCCCGAAAACCGAGGGAGACAAGCATACGAAGACGCGGTCGATAGCTTGAACAGGCTCGGACAGCATCTGAATGGGCTTCGAAGTGGCACGCGACTGCAACATGATCTGACGAAAGCAGGCATGGTCAGAGGACGCAGGAAACACGGCAAGAACATCAACAACCTTTCGGAGCATGATTTGGATACGTCAATGGATGATGAAGAGGAGACCGCCATGTTAAAAACTGCGGCTGTGATGTTTGGGGACCTTGTCGACGACCTTGGACCTCCACTCAAAGCACTATCCGTGAGTTTTCATGACTCGTTAAATGTTACCTCGGGCTGAGCTTTTCGCAAGACTGCTTGCACGTCTTCATTAAACTGTCTTCAAGCAGCATTCAAGGAATCACAGTCACCACAACGCAGAAAAGGCGTACTGAGAGAGGACTTTTCAGAGCTTGTGAATAACATTGAGCGGGCGCTGGTCAGGTTCGAGAGCACATCCAATCATGCTGTATTGCGTTTGTATCGTAAAAGCGACATGATCAATTCTTCGCGACCACCATCTGTCGCAAGCTATCACGAGCGAGACAGCATCTACTCAACGAGAGGAGAGGACGCGGACAACACGTTGCTCCTGGGAGCTGAGAATGAACGAGTCTTTTTGGTGTACTTGTTAGTTTTCCCAATATTTTCAAGGAGTACATCGTATTCAATGCCATGACAGCTTCATTTTTACCTTGCAAGAATATGCCCGGGAAGTGGTGTCCCTTGTAGATGCTATTAGGCGCGTTCACCACTACGAAAAAGATAGAGTCGAACGCGAGCATTGGTGGAAACGTCTGTATCATAGCGCGCAACGTCATTTAGCCGGACTGAGTCTACAATGGTCCGCCGTGCGCTCGTCTGATCCTCCGAGACGCCCTACTCAAGGTCTTAGGCGTACTCTCTGTATGTTTCTGTTAATTAGGATGTCAGTGGACCCGACTAAATGTCATGTGAACAGCGTCGTATGTCATCCCAGATATCCGCCGTCCCGTTCCATCCTTTCCAAAAGTCCGTCCACATGCGCCAAATACCATTCAAACGCCATCCCGCAACAAGCTTACCCGTATTGGGCGCATCAAGCAGACGCTCTGGACGATTGGCAAACGCATGGCTGAAAGGGACGTAAAATATGCTTTTAAGGTTGGGATGGCAATATCCATCTTTGCTGCACCCGCCTTCTACGACACTACGCGTCCCATCTTTGTGAAGTATTGGGGAGACTGGGCGCTCATTTCGGTGAGTGCGGAACATTTTTAAACCTCGAGTGCTCGGAGCAAGTCATTGAAATGTTGAATTTAGTTCTTTGTGGTGATCTCACCGACTATTGGTGCAGTACGTTGAAGATTTTTGCTAATAATAGACTTGGATTCATAGATGGATTTGACGTTTGTAGACAAATCATCTCGGGTTCCAACGCATTCTAGGCACATTGTCAGACCTTCTTGATTCGACAACAATTATCTCTAATACTTTCATTAGATTCGGAGCCACCGTTGCAACGGCGATATTCTCCTTATACCCTGATTCTCCGGTTGTCCTTGCTATCTTTGGTTTTTTGTTCTCTCTACCATGTTTTTACTATGCTGTAGCATACCCCCAATATCTCTCTGCCTCGAGGTTTGTACTTCTCACTTATAACCTGAGTTGCTTATACTGGTAAGCCACAACTACCCCGGGAACCATCACAATTTTGGTGACATGTATGCATCAGTTACAACCTCCGTCAGGAAGATCTTTCTGTTGTGGAAGTTGCAGCTTATCGAGCTCTTGCTGTGACGGCTGGCGTGATTTGGGCTGCAATTATATCGCGGTTCTGGTGGCCAGCGGAGGCTAGACGGGAACTAGGAAGAGCCTTGGGCGAGTGAGTGGCAGCATATTCCCAGGCAATAGTGAACAGAATTTTGACACAGCAACCAAGGTTCTGCTTAAATATTGGATGGCTTTATTCGCGTCTAGTGGCATCGAACTCTTTCGCTCCAGAGTATTACACGGAAGGAGACAATAATGGGGCTGTCGGAGGATCGTCACATCATCCTGCCCCGTCACAGTCAACGAAGCTCAACAACTCTGTCAAAGAATTTATGGCGATGTTAGTCCTATTCCTCTTCATACGACACCCTCCGAAATATTCATCTGTTGTTTTACATAGGGAGTTGCATCTTCAGATCAAGTTGATTGAACTTCAAGGTCTTTTAGCTCAAACACAACACGAACCCCGGTTGAAAGGACCTTTCCCAATTCTGCTGTACCGGGGGGTTTTGACGAGTTTGCAAACTATTTTGGACAAGCTCCACAGTATGCGTTGTGCAACTACGCGGGAAGAATGGTAAGCCGAGCTTAGTGTTTGTCAAATAGCCGGTGACGTTGACTTGTGGTGCCAGGTATACAGTATGTAAAACCTTAAAATTTTGAGAGTCAGCTGATTTGACATGCTGCAGAGCGTTCGGCAAGATTTTATCATACCTGTGAATAAAGAGCGACGTGAAATGGTCGGGAACATCATTCTTAGCTTGTCTACACTCGCTTCTGCATTCAGATTAAAAGCTCCGTTACCACCCTATTTGCCACCAGTGGAGAAGGCACGACAAGACTTAGTAAGGTTCTTACTATCATAGTCGATCGTCGCTCAGCTGACGTTTCATCATCTGAGGTGAATGCGATACGCAAACTAGACGTAGTTAAAAATCGGGACGCGAAAGGCTCTCGGCAGCTGTTATTCTTTGCATATGCCGTAGCTATGAAAGGGGTGACTGAAGAACTAGAAGTGATGGGGAGAACGATGCAGACAGCATTTGGGGTGATTGGGGATACACCGGAAGAATTTGAGGCGCTTTTTATGTATCCCGAAGACAGTCAGCGCCGGATTGATGAAGCAGCGTGACCCGCGATTTTCATTACTATATTTGGCAAGATACCGCCGTAGACTTAGCATGACGAGGGTTTACGTCACCCTAATTAAAAAGTATATATACCCTTTGCTGCAAAGATCACGCAAATATTAAATGCAGGCTCATGAAGTATGTCATTCTCTCCATCCGGCTCAATTTACTAACCCGTACCCCTTCTCCAGACCGTCTCTTCCAGCCTACAAAGACTCGCAGCCCTTTGTTGGGCGCGTCATCTACAACGACAGTGAAACGATGGTCTCGCTACCAAGCTCTGCATCACTTATTCCAACAGGCCGCTCATCTAACAGCCAAACAATCCCAGCTACATCTGACATACAAATTGAACTGCCTAGTATGGTCTACAGTTTTTCTTTCAGCCCCAATTTTCTTGACCCTTTCCAGGTCCCTTTCATAGTGCTCCGACCCCACCAACATGGCATCACTCACACCGCGACCACTTGTACAGACAAAATCCATCTGAAATTATATCCCAGTCATCTTTTAATCCTTCCGCTTTAACCGGAGAAGTGGCGCGCACATCGTCACAGTTCAACCCTCTGGCGAGCACCCTATGCAGAGATGTACTCTTGTCATATGCACAACGTGACTTTTTACAGTCGCACAGGCGCAACTATTGCCATGTCACACCTGTTCCTGTTCACTCGGCCGGTGTGCATACTTTTGGGACAGAAGGCAACATCTACGCTCTTTTGTCAATACTCAGAGCTTTTCACCCCACGCACCTACCTACTTTGCTGCTACTTGGTTGTACATACTTTACCACTGGGGATTTTGTATCTAGTCTCAAGATAAATCAAGAGATTCTGCGACTGGACCCAAATTCCGTATGCGATAGATTACTCAAAATCGTCCTTCCGCTTATAAACATTACAGGTTGAAGCCATGTGTAATATAGGCTGTGTTATGAAGACCCTAGAGAAACCCAACCTAGCTTTCAACTGGTGGTGGAAAGCTCTGCGCCTGGAACCCACATATTGGGATGCTATAGTTAATCCCATATCTTTTCTACCCCCGTGCAGTGCTCAATAGACATCTAGGACAACCTCTTAGACCTGATTCTCAAAGGTCAGCTTCCGAATGAATCGGATGCTTCAAATATGCATCGAAAAGCTTTAGAGGTTTGCGAATTCGTGCAACCCAATCTCATCGACGAGTCTGGCCGTCTCCGGGTTGATTTACCCAGAGAGCAAATTTTTAAGATCCTTAACATCTATTATATACGAGCCAACCTCCTTCAGATAACATCGGAACGTTACTCTGGACAAGCCCTCGATAGTTTTAGCGATGCGATAGGACTAGCTCTTACGCTACCGCCAGTCGTGGACGCGGAACAAGCAAACCTTCGAGACCTTATCATTTCTGCTTGTATATGTGGCATGCACCTTTCAGGTGAACTGACTGTACCCAGGAGGATCACACACATGCTTGGATTCAATGACAGACTAGACTTTGGGCGACCAAGTTTCAACATCTTGGACACAGTCCACAGACTCGGCAACCGATTGGTCGCAGTATTCCACGAAATTGGTCTCGACTCCCTACCTTTAATCACCCTTGAGCCTGAACAAATTGAACATCTTTCGCAACTACTTTTCGTTTCGACACGTAGCGTACTACCCTCGAATTGCGCGCGCGATTCTTCAGAAAACCTGACACTACTACCGGGACACGTCCGCGATGTGACGAACAGGGTTTCGTCAAAAATCCTTCTCATGATTATAAACAGCCTTCAGACGTCTTTGACAGACGTGTCTTACCGTACTTTTCAGTCCTTCCATATCAGCACATCCTTGGTAGTCATCCTCTATCATTTGGCGCTTACCCTGTACCCTTCTGCTATCGCCTATAACAATCTTGGGACCCTGGTTTCATCGCTACCACCTTCTCTACCTTTGAGTGGTACTGCGGGGTCCAAGATTGTTGATACGGGACACTTCCCAATGGACTACTATCGTCGCGGGCTGCAGCTGGATCCAAATCAAGCCCATCTCTTGACAAATCTGGGTTCCTTTCTTAGGGAAAGAGGAGACGCACCCGAAGCTATTCGGTAAGTCGGTAAGAGGGTGTTTAATGCTGACGCTGATTTTGTACGCAGGTTATACACGAAAGCGATTGAAAGTGACCCAAAACTCGGCGTCGCTTATGTAAACTTAGGAGATGCCATTCGCGATACTGTACAAGAAATTTGCTGCCTCTTACTTCCAATATTAACCATGTATACTATAGAGGCGACCTTGGGATGCCGTGCGATGGTATCGTCGCGCGTTAGAACTTCAGCCGTTTCCAGAAGCAAGCGCAGGTCTTGCTAACGCTCTCAGCGCAGTATGCGATTGGCAAGATCGCGGCTGGTTAGAGTCCGAAATGGAAATGGTGAAAGGCTCGCTCGTCAGCGTCCAGAAGCCAGGGTCCCAGCCTGGGTGGATCCTGGACCTCTTTCTCGTTTGTCACCAACAGCTCCGTGCGGCTTATGCTCAAAACATTGGGCTTGTTCGAAAATTGCATTCACTGCAAGATTGGATGGCTAAAATCCAGGCAATCCATGATGAGCCGCTCTCCAGGCAGCAATGGGAACAATGGGAAAAGCGCCTTCATCCTTTTTACACCGAATTTGATCGGGTGAAAAATGCGGTCAACGAAGGAGGGTTTGTGTTGCGACTGATCGAATGGCTTATGCGTGGCTCACAACGTAGATGGTACCTCGAAACGTACGGTTCAGTGCTTCAGGCTGACCATGAAGAAAAGCGTCCAGAGTGGTTTCATCAAGACAATTACAAACGCCCTACTATGCCACTTTCTAGCCACTTTCCTGTTCCTGCTTTACTTCCTTTTCATGCCGTAAGTCCAGTCATCCAGTACCGTTACCTAGGCTCTGATATATATAGTTCTCGTTCCCTTTGGATCCGCGGACCACCCGCCTCATCTCTCACAGGAATGCACTCCGGGTATCCTACAGGACGCTTACTCAACCTTGGATGCCAAAACACGTCTATCCACCACCGCCTCCGCCTCAGAAAGGCAGACTCAATATCGGCTATGTATCTCATGATTTTACGTATGAAATTTTTCTTTCAATTCTGCCAACGACATCCTACTCATTTTCTGCTCCAGCGATCATCCCCTAGCGCATCTTACGCAGTCGGTTTTTGGATTTCATGACCCTAAAAAGTTTAACGTGCACGTATACGCCACCAGCCCAGACGATGGCTCGTCTTATCGCGGAAAAATTGCAAAAGACAGCCACAAATATTTGGATGTCTCCTCGTGGAAGCTGGAGAGAATTGTCAATCGCATATCAGAAGATCAGATACATATATGTAATGCTCTCTCACATCGACTGCTGATATGCTAAATTGCATTATAGTAGTCAATCTTGGCGGTTTCACTTTAGGTTCAAAGAACGATATATTTGCAGCTCGTCCCTGCCCTGTTCAAATTGTCATGATGGGCTTTCCTGGATCTCTAGGCGCAGGTGATTGGTCGGATACCTGAACAAATTGAGCAGGTCTTAATAAAAAAAATCTAGGCTGGTGCGATTTTTTAGTCGGCGACGAAGTCTCCTGTCTTAGGGATATGCGTAATCACCCAAAAGATATGATGAATGTTTTCAATATTGGTGTAGAGCCAGATCCCGAGGCCAAGTCGAACAACTGGATATTGTACGTCGCACATGAGCTCTTACTATCTCAAATGCTAATTTGTAGTCACTTTAGCACCGAGAAGATGATTTACATGCCGGTATGGTCACTCCAAATACATGTATGATTTTGTACTCACAAGTCATATATCTTTCTTAGCACACATTTATGGTCACTGACCACAAGCAGTCATTTAACAGTCACCCACACATGGCTTTCGAAGACGCATTGGAAGAGAGGTCCAGAATCCGTCAATCTATATTCCCGGACCTTTCTCCGTAAGTTATTTACCACTGCTTTCAGCGTTTCTTATGTGTACTATGTAGAAGCACAGTAATTTTTGCAAATTTCAACCAGGTAAGTCCGCGGGTCAATTATAACAAAGGCCTCTGACAGATTCTCCTCCAGTTATATAAGGTGATGTGACTCAGTGCCGTATCAATCTATGTGAACTAACGGTTTGTCACACTCCAGATTGATCCTGTAAGAACCTTTTAAGTTCTGTGCCATTCTTCCGTGATGCCCATACGACGCAAAGGTTATATTCGCCGTTTGGCTATCGATCCTTCGAAGAGTACCTAATAGTATCCTTTGGTTGCTACGCTTCCCAGCAGCGGGCGAACAGCACCTCAAACGGACGGCTAAGGCATGGGCTAACGAGGGTATCGCAAGCCGAATTCGTTTTACCGACGTTGCACCTAAGGAAGAGCACTTGCGAAGAGGATCCGCGGCGGACCTCTTCCTAGACACTGCTGAGGTACTCTATATCTGACATTGCAATGAACCAACCAGATTGAGTGTCATCATCACAGTGCAGTGCGCATACAGTCGCCACAGAGTAGCCGTATTCACAACTGGTGTCCTTCGATATTATTACTGACTTTTTTCATCAGTATACTTTGGTCTGGTACCCCGATTTTAACATGGCCGAAACATCGCCACAAGATGTGTAGCCGCGTCGGGGCTTCAGTCGCAAAAGCGACTGGTTTTGGAGACCAAATGGTGGTTGAGAATGTTCAAATGTATGAAGAACGTGCCGTGTGGTTGGCTCTGCAAGAACAAGCCATGCGCGCAGGACAAAGTCTCTCAACAAGCGCAGATAGCGAACTCTTATCCCTTCGTCGAAACCTTTATCATCACCGACAGACAATGCCACTTTTCGATACTAAACGCTGGACAAGGAATTTCGAAAAAGCCTGCTGGGAAGCTTGGAAGAGATGGCAAGCCCTTCACTCCTCGAACTGACGATATTGACTTACCCGGTGATCAAACAGGGTTTCAGGGGTTGATTTCTTGGATACATTGAGCGAGGACGGCACATGCATATTCGTTACAGACGATGGGGAATTCCATCACATGGAGTAACGTGGAGTGTGCCACACGATATTTGCATCTTTACGGCCCCAATATAGATGACGAGCTGGAAGAAAACGTTCCAAATGGTCGAGCTCAAATCCGGTGCAACTAGTCATCCAACGTCTGCGGCTTTTTTGTCAACTACTATTCGAAGCGAGCACCGCAATGCAGCGCCCGAGAAGAATGTCTTCAATTGCCATAGACGCGGCCCAATGAAATAACAAGTTACACAGAGGTACAGAATGGTATAGTTGAGGTTCTGCAAGATACAATGGTTTATGTAGGTACAAATCAATTAGCAATACATGACTTGGAGAATTCATATTGAAGATACATCGCATAGGCTTGGTGAATAGTGATAGCAGATAGTGAAGACTGTGTCGATGGGAAATGACGAGTTTGTCCAGAAAGTCGAGGAGATGAACACTTAGGCCAACCATTCATGCGCCTTGACCTCAACAATACTTGCACGGGTCAAAGGGTCAGGATCTAAACATTGTCGCATCAGGTCCAAAGCAGCACTTGAAAGGCGCCCAGCAGCTGCGTCTGGAAGATGTATTCTTCCATGGGTAGCATCCTTAACGGTCGGGAACGGCGAGGTTCCTGTCAGGAGGAACGAAAGAAGCACTCCTAGTGTCCAGATCTCAGCAGGAGGGGCTCGGTACTTTTTCTTGAGAATTATCTCGGGAGATGCGTAGGATATAGTACCAAAAAATGTGCTGTAATATGGCCGGGGTTCGTGTGGATTGACCACCGCGGCACTTCCAAAGTCAATAAGCTTAACCTGTCGCAACAATTCAATAAGTCGCATATGTAAGGCACAAAGATAAGCTCACTCTCAGGTCTTTGTCGATCAAGATATTTTCATCTTTGATATCCCGATGCGTTATGCCTTGACTATCCAAGTAGTATACAGCATCGACAACCTGGGAGAAGACGTAGCGGGCTTGCTTTTCGGAAAGGCGCTTATGCTCTGACTGTTCAATGCACTCAAAAAGATCATACGACGGGCGTTTAGAAAACCCAGGCGTGGTAATAGGTGCTGTGATTGTGGGCTTTGGAGGCGCTGACGGGACGTTATGGGTAGTGCTGGATCGTGCTTTGTGGGTTTGCCTTTCCGGCGGTCGCTGGAAGATGGTCGGAGAATCTTCGGATGAGGTAGAAAGAGAGCTCGTTGAGACAGATGGTGACAATGCGGGAGTAGAGGGTGTGAGGCACGCTGAAGAAGTAGAGCTCGGATTAGAATGGTGTCGCTGGAACTTGGGCCACGGCGAGCCATGTAATTCTTGAATCTAGGAAGCGATAGATTCTTTTTTTGAAATTTGCAAAGAGAATTTGAGATGGCTTACTAGGTAGAAGTACAGAGGATCTTCGAAAAGATCAAGACATTTGACGATATTTTCGTGCTCGATGAAGCTCAGCAACATGACTTCCAGAGGTAACCTACCGATAATTTCGTCTTCAACCCAGGCGTGGGTAGGTATTTTACTTTTGATGATAAATTTGACTGCAACTTCCCGAAAGTCGGTACGGTGTCGTGCTGTCATAACAAAACCATATCCTCCAGAGCCTAGTTCGTCCTCCAGCCCATATTGTTGAACGAAGTACGGGTTCAACCTGTGCCCGGCTGGAAATAGTGGAGAATGCAAGGTAGCATCAAGATTAAAGGCTATCGCTGCTAGCGGACTAGAAATAGGTCCTTCCGACTTCGGAAGATGGTAATCTAGGGTTGGTGGGCTCAAAGAGTCTAAGAAAGGGTCGAACTGAGAGCCAAACGGATCGTCAAGACCATCAGCTAATGGAGAATCTAGGTCAAGTCTCGCTGGCGATCCACAAAGCGACAAATATATTTCTGGTGGCGTCCCAGGTGATAAACATTCGCTCTTAGAGGCCTGAGGCAGCTGCGAGTCGCGTTTCTCGTCCTCGCTCTCGAGAGCGAAGAATCCTGGGCCCAGTTTTGTGGGTTTGCACGGACCTATAAGACCCTCTTCATTGAGATCCACGGGGGATCTTTGGAGAGTAAAGCTTGTCGTTGGTGACGCGTGTTCTTTAAGTGGTGAAGAGCAACTGGTATCCGAGGGTGGCGAAAGTAGGTAGTCTATGAGCTCCGGAGTCATCTCTAGGTCTAAGTGAGGCATATGGCGGGATTTGTGGGCAGCACAGTGGAGATAAAATAGACGAGAAGCCTGCAGCCAGGATGGTGGACGAGGTCTACAGCACGAGGAGGTCAAAATGTTTGACACCGCGGGCCAGGAACGTACAGCTAATTTGACAAGCGAAATAAACAAGAAGAATGGACCAAGGCGGGAAGTATTGCCACGAGGAAGCGGCCACCAGCACTGTGCCAGCGTGGTTGCAACGATGATCGAGGGCGTCCATATTTGTCGTCTCTGCAGTATAACAAAAACAAAACAATACGAACACTCAAGTGCAACTATTTTATAATGCTCCTGTGTTGCTACAAATGGCATTGCTACCGAGTAATACTGCTATCAGCACTAACCGATACCTTTCTACTCGTTAGGAACATTCGCTATAGACCACATGTAATACACGCCTATCAAGGTCCACTGTTAGAAAACACACTAATATTAGCCATGTTGGCACTTACCGAGACTTCTGTAGGGCCGCCAACTTTCTGTCAGGTCTTCCATCTCTTTAGGAGTAAGAAAAGCTCCTCTATATGCGCTGTCAATCACAAAGGTGCACAGCTAGCAGATTCTGTCATACTTGATTTTTTTCTTGCCATCCAAACGAGCTTTCAGCATTTCAACCGTAAGGCCTGCTGGTAATGGGGCAGGCGCCAATCCATCGCCCGTTCCCGGCTTATTCAGTGTTTTATTGATAGAGGGCGTGAAGGCTGGAGGCATCAAGGCCACCTTGTCATCTGTGTCTTCTAATGAAGTGGTTGGGGGAACTGACGACACGTCTGGAGTGAGTTCTTTCGTTTCAGACCGTGGCTTCCGAGACGTAGAGGTCGTTTCCGCGGCAAAAACAGGTAACTCGTCGCTATCGTTTGTAGCCTTGGATCTATTCTTCTTGTCCACAGAGCCACTGGTTCTTTTCTGCTTACTTGAAGATGCTGGAACCTTCTTCGGGGTAAAACCCCAGCTGTGCTTGGGCGAATGAAGAGAAAGAAACCAGATGGTAAGACCGCGCTGAACACCAAGGTCGCCTGCAAATGATAGAAGATCTCATTCCATTACTCTTAACTCACACTTACCGACAGGCAAGATATCCGGTCGACGCAATGAGAATATTGCAAACATGTCCACTGAAAGTATATTCAGCTAGCACTTTTGGAAGCAGATCTCGACATACCAGTCCACTAGATCATCACAAACATAATTCGTCAACCCTTGTGTAAAGACGAGTATGATTGGCCTTACTCTTCCAATACCACGAACTTGTATCAATAAATCTGCAAGCTCCTCGTCGTTTGCGTTGATAAGCTTCTCAGTTGTAAGTCGAGCGTCTGCAAATCTCTGTGCCAAGTCTAGTACTAGACCACACAGATGTTGAAATTTTCGTAGGAGGCTAACTCAAGGTCGACTGACCATATTCAGCTTTACGTTGGCTCAAACCAGCAGTCCTCAGTGTCGGGATGTCAGTTTTGGCAACTTGCTCCGGACTCGGGAAAAAAGACGTTGGTAAACGACGATCACTTTGTGGGTGGTGTATGCTCGTTATCAGCATGCGATAACTACGAAAGGCTAGGCCACAAACCTGTAATCCTCGATCTTTTCCGGAAGTGATGGATCGTAAAGTCTGACGAATTTGTGGTTTACTGAGCGAGCAGCGAGCCAAGAGATCTGCTGGCCACTACAATATTGATTGTCAAGCTGTAGCAGCTACTGTAAGATAGGCAATATTATCTCGACTTACATGATCGAAGTGACAAGCGCTCTACATGATTTTTGAGCAAGTACGCTTAACAGCCAGATGCGTTGTATCAATTTACCGGAAGGGGTGAATCCTCTCAAGGTGTTCAAATGGCTTGCATGGCATTTTTGCAAAAACATCCTCGAAGCGGTGGTCAACACTAATAAGATGTTTCTTCGCTTCTTCGAATGAAAATGTTAGAACTGCAGGCACTAGAGAAGTAGTATCTTGAGGAGCTCTTGCGTGATTATCACTTCCAAGTACTGGAGGAGCTTCATGAGGTTCTTGAACATTTGTGGTTGCAGCTGCTTGAGTGACACGTAGACGTTTCTCGGATGTTTGTGAAGGTTTCGGGTCTAGTTTGCGTTTCTCTCTTGCAACCTTGCTTGTAGCTGATGTGACTTGAGGCAAAGCATCATTTGCGTTAGTGACAGTAGTTTTAGCTCGAGTGCTTGAACGAGTGACTGGCATGATGATTGTAGAGACTACACGTCGAATTGCATGCAGGGACATGCAAATCGTTCAATTGGTTATTCAGCAACCGAGTCATTGCTGATGGATTAGCCGAGCCATCATTTCGAATTCCAATATGTAAAGTCAATACTGTAATTGGAGATGATTACAGTAACTCGAGAGCACCGGGCATACTCCGGGCACTCGACACCACAGTGCTCCAATGCTCCATGGGCCGTATATACCTCGTCATAGGATGCGCGTTATTTAGGCATCTTTGTAGATGCAACCCGTGATTTGCGTCAGTGTTCGGTCCCGGCAATTCTCCATGATCAGCAGAAGAGGTTGCAGGCTAATCGCTCAATACGCAGCACCTCTGACCACTACCACCATGTCAGACCCAAGTATGTACCGGATTCACTCGTGTTATGCTTTCAGCTCAATCTATCGCTCATAGAGTATATCGTTGTATTCAAAGATCACGTTACGAAAGACGAGATCGCAACATACATCAGTAAAGTCGAAGAACAAGGTATGGATTAACAGTTGAATTCGTTCAAATTTAACGCATCCAGTCGCCTTTTAGGGGGCAACGTCACAAACAAATATGATCCAGACTTCATGAAAGCAAGCATTAGCCAGCCAGTCATATATCATTACCAAACTGACTAGCATCCTCTTAGGCGTTTGCGGCTACTATGCCAGAATCTCTCTTGACTTCATTCCAGGGGGACGATTCGATCAAGTACATGGGTATGCCCTGCTACTTATCTCTTTATTACATGCGACTAAGCGATTGACGGATCCCAGAACCTGATGGCATTGTCACAACTCAAAAAACTTGAAAGAGCTCGCTTTACAATGTCATATCTTATCGAAAGACTTTGTTTGTACCAACATCCTATTGTACTGTGATCAGCAATTTTATTTTGATACTTGGACGCTATCCGCAAGCGTTCCTTCATCAACGATTAGGGAAGAATAATTGTCAATTTGAGTTTTGTGTGCGAGTTAGAAATAGTGTAGCCTGACACCTTGCAATCCCGGGCACCTTTGTGATCCGGCAATTATAGTATAAAGCAGCCGCAGTCCGCAGTCTCCATCTCCATCTCAAGCCATTTACCCTACCCAACGAGCCATTGTATAAGCATCCGCACACCTTCGAATACAGGTCATATCTCAAGGTCATGGTTGAGAAAGGTCAGTCTTCTGTTGCGAACGCGCCCGATCTTTAGCCTCCCCATATCCACAGGCTATATAATATCCTTCAAAGATGATGCCACGGACGAGCAGATTAAGCGCGCCAAAAACGTCATCGTAGAACAGGGTAATCGTCCTCATAAGCGAGTCCCTCACTCGGCATCCTAATTAGATACGTCGCACAGGAGGTCGCATCAAGTATGACTACAGTAGCTTTATAAAGGTACTTTGAAGCTGCCTGTACCCTAAGGTCTTAACTTCTGATATCCTAGAGTATCTCTGTCGTCATGACTGACGATAACTTAAAATTCCTGACATTGAGCGAGGGCGATATCATAAAGGACACGGGTGAGTCAAGAACACCTCGCGAGTCTATGGCTTGGACAACTTGACTTCCTTTTACCACCACCTCTAGAACCCGACGGCATAGTCACAACAATGTTCTGACGCTTCTCGCTAAGGAACAGAGGTATCAATGGTGATCATATTATATAGATACCATATCCAAGGTGTCCATCGTATGTACACGTACAGGTGAAATATAGTCTCATATTGCGAAAAGTGTCGTGATGATCATAAAGTAGAAAGAACAGCTTATAGTCGTGGTCATATATGATCCATAAAGAATGCTACAAGGAAAAAGAGTTCTGGGAGGTTGCTCAACGGAAAAAAGGGTGTGTCACTCTTATGGGTTGGCACCGGCGTTCGGCGGTTCGGGGGGCACAGCAGTTTGGAAGTGGACGGAGTCTGCGTAGGCTCTTACAATGCTGTCGGCGAAGGTAGGTAAAGAGGGGGGCAAAATTACAGGAGGACTCGTCGGAAGTGCTTGTGAGTCTTCGGGTGAGGTTGGAGCTGCGGGGGATGTGCCAGGGTTCTCAATCGGCGCGCGAGGGGGGTCTGCGGGCGGGTCTGGGAAGTCCCATGGGCGGGGTACCTATGCACGTATATCAGTCCAACTTTGCTAGGTGTATAGGTTAAAATAATACGTACCATAGCAGCCGGCATGATCCTACAATTAGCTCTTCAGTGTTTCGTGACAGTTCGTACGATATAACGCTCACCAAGTTGCAGCACATACAACACCCTGACCCTTGTCTTGCGCTTTGATTGTGTTGAATTCAAAATCAATGAACTGTGCGATGTATCGAACGAAAGGAATAATTTCTCGGACACCGTTATTGATTAAAGAGAGGGCAGTCAAGAAGTTGACAATGTTTCCAGCGATGGAATGTACATCCTGTAAAAGTAATCAGCCTCATTCAAATAAGATGCAATAGAGTGAAAGACGAACAGCGAGGTGCTCTAAAGATGGTGGCGGCAACAGAACCTCAAGTCCCCACCAATCTTTGAACACAAATCGAGAGTGCTATTGTTATTATTACATTCGAAGGGACGGGAATAACTCACAAGTAAGAACAGACAGGCGATCTTTTGGCGGATAGATGCCTTTTGAACAAAAGTACTTAGTGTAAGAGCGTTAGTTTTCTTTGCTGGAGCCATACCTGTATGAACTGGAGCGATAGCTTTGCCTGTCGCATAGCCTAGTGCCATGAGTTGCGGCGTGATTTCCTCGAACCCTCTGAGGACAGTTTCTGCGGTTGGAACTGCTCCTGCCAATAGACCGTCACCATCCCCAGGTTGACCGAGTCCCAAATCAGGAGACTTGATTAAGCTAACTACGTTCATCTTTTGGAACATCGCTGCTACTTGGTCGATCGAGGATGAGACGTCAAAGAAAGAGGTCGTTTTGGCGCGTCCTTCCGGAGATGGTGTTGCGAGATTCGCAAAGTGAAGCTTGTCCTCCTCTGCGTCCGGATGCTCGAGACATACGGCACGTATTGGTACGTTAAAGAGCGCCTTATCACCTGCCTCCGAAGTCGGTAAAGCGCGTAATTGTGCAATCACTTTCTGAGCAGATTTGGGTTCGATGAGCTGCGACTTGACTTTACTGAGCTGAGGTTTCGCATTCGCGGTTGTAAGTTTGGGAGAAGCAGCGTCGGGCCCAAGGATAAGGGATTTAACAACCAGGGCAGATTTCTTTGCTTTTCTGTCCGATGTAGAAATGCGTAATTGAACCAATGGTCTTGACGAAGCGGCAGCAGCGACGTGTGCCTTTTCTGCAGACTCTTGAGCCTTAGAGAGCGCTGGCTTGTGTTTGTCGTGGCTACGGGAGAATAAGGCTTTATGAAACAAAGTACGCGGAAATTTGGCACGAGCAGGCTCAGAAGCAGCCACGCTGAATGTGGCCTGGGTGTCAGGTTGGGTATTTGATTCCGTCTGGTTCTTGTTGTTCTTTAAAGGCTCTTCTACCCTGTCGGCGATGTGGTTTGGGGGCTCCGAAGTCGAAGATGCATTTGGGTCAGCTTCTGCGGCGGGGCCATTCTCAGAGATGGTGTTTGGCTTCGTGGGGGTCGAGGACTCTGGGAGTTGTGAGGAAGCAGATACTTGAGTTTCGTTTATAGTGAACATGTCAGAGCCTGCTGCCTTGACTTGTACAGATTGCGTAGAATATGATAAGAATGTGAATACGCCCATAGCGGTATATATAATAGTAATAATAATAATTATGCAGAGGAACGAAGCGGGAGGTGGTCAAACTTGGATAATCCTGTTCAGAGTCCCAGGCAACTCCACTTTCCGTTCTCGAGAGTCGTCTGGCTCTTACCGCCATTCCCCTTAGAAAGGCTTTTGGTATGCAATCAGCCGCCAATGATAGGAATGATACAACTAGAGTGCCCAGGACAATTACCGAAATAATCCAGTAAAAGCATTCTCTCATCTGCATTCTCATCGTTTCGCTCATTAGAATTTTGTTGTCACTCAAGGGGCTTCTCCCCGACCTGGTTTGCTGCTACTATGGGTGAGTAGTCCCACAGCCTTCTCTACGCCTCGCCATCTCCGTCGGCTATGCAGCTTCATTTTTTCCTCTCAGCCGAGACTGTGGAAAGTCCACACTTACAACTTTGTCTGCCTCTAGGTACTGGTGCCATCAGCATCCTCTTCTCTTCCTTCCCCTACGGTCATGATTTGCAACCAGTGAAGATACTCTCTTTAATCTTCTTTTTTCTAAATCTTTCCCTCTTTACGTTGTTCGCAACTCTTACAATCCTGCGTTATGGCCTATACCCACGCAGCTGGGCTATCATGCTTCAGCATCCTACGTCGAGCCTCTACACGGGCTGCTGCCCCATGGGTGTAACCACTTTGATTAACGTTGCGGTCGAGGTGATCAATATGGACTATGGATTCGGTGGATCTCGGTTCCTCTACTTTATCTGGGCTGTATGGTGGTTTGATGTTGTTCTGTCGGCTTTATGTTGCTGGGGAATGGTGCATATAATGTACGAATCCATGTCATGTCCTTTTTGGTAACTTTTCTAACTATCAGCCAGGTCAACGACCCACAAACACTCTTTGCAGGCGATGACAGCCGCATGGTTGCTCCCAGTTGTTACTCTTACAGTTGCAGCGTCGTCTGGTGGCGTGCTTGCGCGAGCTCTGCAAATTTACTCTCCTTTACATGCCCTCATATCGGTTGCGGTCTCTGTATTCCTGGTGACAATTGGTTTAACTCTCGCTCTAATGATCATGACCATATACCTCTTACGGCTCATTGCACACGGATTACCGCCAGGTCCTAAAATTTTGTCGGTGTTCCTTCCTCTAGGACCCACTGCTCAGTCAGGTTACGCAGTCTTACTGATCGGCCAAAACTTCAAACGTCTACTGCCCCTTGATCACGGCAAATCTGATTTCCTCCGTTCTAGCTCTGCTGGGGAAATCGTGTACATCGTATGCGTTTGCATCGCATTTTTACTTTGGTCGCTCGCAGTTATGACTATCGGTTTTGCGTTGCTTGGTATTCAAACTACCGTGCGGAAGATCAGGGTCCCTTTTGGCTTACCTTTCTGGGGGTTAGTGTTCCCCAACGTAGGGTTTCTCTGATCACTTTCCTGTACCGTACAAGTTAATGGAATATAAAACCTACAGGGGGTTTTTGCAAACCTTACGATCAACCTTTCCGTTACATTTGACTCCGCTTTCTTCCGCGTGGTTGGCGCTGTATACGCCATTGGCACATTGATTGTCTGGATTTTCGTTGCCAGTCAAACTATAGTATTGGTATGGGACCGCACAATTTTTGCAGTGCCGCCTGAGGATTCCGATCTCCTTAACCTCAGTCACCACGAACCGTTCCCTAACTCCGCTATATGTACGGAGGCACGATGACGCTGGAAAGCGAGTCTTCTCTGCGCCCCCAAATACTGTCGAATGCAATACGTGACCAACCATAACTTGAAGCCGTCAATCTGGAGGGTTATATGATTGGCCGCCAATTAATCTTTCTGTAGATGTGTTGAGAGATGGCGGAACGACACTTTATGTCATACGATGTCATGGAATACAAGTCGGGCGTAGAGCGAGACATATAGATTCTTTCTAGAACAAGCAAAAATATTGGCTTCTCGTTGGTGAGCGGGCTCCTTGACGCGATGTTCGCGGAGTAGGGGACTTTGTGAATGAAATTGGAATTCGAGTCACGTGTTTGCTCGCTAAGAATAGCGTGATGCTTATGTTCGTGCTTGCCGTTGGCTTACGGCTCTCAGGCCATTCGGAATGATTGTGGTGCAGCCGTCTATACCACTCCCACATTCTGACTATGGCGTACTACCGTAGAAAAAGCTTCAAGGAGATTATACGGTGAGATAGACCTTCATCAATGGTTGCGAATACTCATTTATCTTCTGGTACTCAGGAATTTCACTCCGGCATGGTTTACCGTGATTATGGGAACGGGCGTTATATCGTCTCTCGTGTCGAAGTTCCATTTCGGCGCAGGTTCTCTTGCGCTCCAAGTCATCTCTCTCATGTTCTTCTTCCTGAACCTCGGCCTGTTTGTAGTTTTCTGCATAATAACAATAGCTCGATATTGGCTATTCCCAGAGGTCAGCCTACTCCGACTTCGTTCTCTCTTTGGTCCTCATACAATTCGGCTCTATAGAATTGGCGGAAAATGCTTTCGCATCCGGCCCAGAGTTTGTTCGTGGGCGCGTTTCCGATGGGTGCTGCCACTCTCATCAATAGTGCGCTTACCGCCAATCAGGAATGGTCCTTCTCCGGCACTGGCTTTCTTTACACGCTTTGGGCATTCTGGTGGATGGACATGACACTCTCTTTCTTATGTGCTTTTGGTATCTTGTACACCATGTGAGTGTCATACGCTACAGCCCCTTAGTCAAAACGATGTCATATCGCCTTAAAACAGGATGACTACTCAAAATCACTCGCTGCCCAACATGGCGTCCGTTTGGGTCCTTCCTATGGTTACCCTCATAGTCTCATCGTCGACCGGCGGCCTGCTGGCCACTGCACTGATAAAGCACTCAGCCCATCACGCCCTCATCACGACAGGCGTTTCTTTCACCGCTCTCATTATGGGCCTCTCCCTAGCACTTATGATACTGACCATTTACCTAACGCGATTAATTTTACATGGACCGCCAGACACTTCTCTTATCCTTTCCGCTTTCATCACGTTGGGACCTCTTGGCCAGGGAGGCTTTTCTTTCCTCATCGGCGGCCAAAATTTGTCCATGCTCTTACCGTCGCATCTTGGTGATGCGTTTCCTTTTCATCCTTTGAGCGGCCAGATACTATACTCGGCTTGTTTCTGCTTCGCATTCATCCTTTGGTCAATGGGGATCGCTTGGACAATGATTGCAATAATATCTGTCTACGCCGTCGTCCGTAAAGAGACCGTTCCTTTTGCCTTGAACTACTGGGGCCTTATTTTCCCGACTGGCGTGTTTGGCCTCTTGTCAGTGCAGCTTGGCGTAGTGCTCGAGAGCCCCTTCTTCCATTATTTTGGAGCAATCTGGTCGAGTGAGTCGAAAATTTCACGCCTAGCTCCAGTCCAACAGTCACTCAAAGCTGTTTGGTAGTTCTCGTTCTTTGTCTCTGGATCTTTGTTTTCCTCAAAACAATACCCGTGGTTTTGAATACAACGATATTCGTAGCACCGTGTTTAGCAACCCCGGGGCAAACTTCTGGTGCCAAGACATCAGAGATGACGATTTCGGACCTTTCACGGACACCCGTCTAGATGCTGAAGTCATTCTGACATATAATTATACCTTACCTTTAGGATGTGTATAATTTCCGATTTGTGATAAAGTATGTGGTAGGATTTATAGAGCTATTGTACTCATACTGATGTCGGTCTACTCGGACGCTTCACTTTAAGTTGAGCTCCATTGACATCACGATTGCAATACAAACAGTACAGGTGTTGCCCATTTACTCCACGTAAATAAAGCATTTCCCATCATTTGTGACAACTCTTCTGTGTTCGCTACCGCGTGTCAGCCTACTCTTCTCCTTCGCGAGAACATGGAATGTATGCACATGCTTTAGACAATCGCCACGGACGGCGCCCACGGTTCAGCCAGTTCTTCGTCATCTGACTTGTTAACCATTGGCTAGGTGCTCCGTGTCTGTGGACGAGTGTGTTCCCCTAATATTCCGCATGCGACCGTAGCCATATGATTTAGTTAACTACTCCAATTTGGACGAGATCCTTGTCCACGGAGGCCAGTTTCACCTGCATCTTCAGCGAGTTACCCACGAAGAAATAAACTGGTTTCGCGTTGCGGATTTACTTTACTCGGCTAGTTTCGGTCTTCCGTGCGTCTATAAAAACTGTAGCTTGTGGCAACTTCGGTTCCTTCGCCTTTATCTCCCATTCATGATGATGCTTGCCTTGAAATGTGTACTTGGACTGTTGGCGGTTTTACCAGTAACTCTCGCATATCCTAGCCAATTTGAGAAGAGAGCTCAGTGCCAGGATACACTGAACACTGCATTGGTAGCCATTTGACTTGCAATCCAGCTCGAGATGATAAATTACTCATTTGCTTTTGCTCATAGTCAGTCGCCCACAGACTTCAAGATCACTACTATAACTCTGGCAACGGCCAATATACAGGCGGTTCACTCTGGACTGATGCTGTGAGTCTCGATGTTTACTCGAGGGGTTTGGCTCATCTTCATTTTCTCCACAGAACACGTTGGAGGATCTTCATAATCTAATGCTCGCTACAGGGACAGACGACTTTAGGACAGTCTCTGAAACGTCCTTTATCGGAAGATCTGCGCTCAATAGAAATACCCGCTGGGAAAACATCCTGAATGGAAGTAACGATGACGCTGGCGTATGCATCTATCTTTCTACTTGGAAACGTGTTCGGCCTTATCCAATTTGAAGTGGATTGTTCTATCGTTATGGAAAATGGCAGATTACAGAGCCAACCGGGGTCTAGACAGCTCCGCGTTCCTCGTAAGTCTCGTTTTTAACTCATTGTGCGACGGTGTAGCTGATAGTGGTCTAGGATGCCGCTAGAAAAATCTACGACATTATCGCTAGGGAGTGGGATGGTACATGCGGAGGTGGTGGTCAGTGTTTTTCATGCAAAATTTTGGGCTACTAAGCCTTATTCTTCAAGTTTGGTGGTCGTCCGCGCATACTTATAAGAACGCTATCACGAACGAACTATTCCTTCTCCTTTCGGCCTCTGGATACCTGCGTTTTCAAAATCAGACATATCTGGACAATGCTGCTAAGGTGCGAGGTTTCGACTCATGCACGAGCTTTGGGATTGTTTACTTGAAAGAACTTAGACTTGGACATGGCGTGGGTCGCTCCATCCAGCCTATAGAGCAGCAGCTGATGCACGATTCTAGTCAAAGGCACCAACATGCGCAATTCTGACAATCTCTACAATGACGGCTTAGATTCTGCGACTTGTAAGAACAATGGCCAGGTAAGAAACTCCAGAGTAGCCCGTGGCGAATGTGACTGAGGTCTCAAACTAGACGACCTGGACATATAATCAAGTAAGCGTTTGTAACAAATCAAGTGGAGGCTGCTGCGTCAATCTGAGGGCCGCTCTATTATCTTAGGGTGTAATAGCGTCCGGCTTGGCGGCTCTCTCTGTTGCTACAGGAGATAAATCTCTTCTAACCCAGGCTGAGCTTACTCTCGACGGTACAATATCTCATCTTTCCACCAACAGAATTCTCAGAGAAAGCTGTGATGATGCGGTTGGTGGGAGTCGTGTCTGTAACCAAGATCAGGCAAGTATATGACATCTCTAACAACACGCCGAGTTTTTGTTGAAACCAACCTATCGTATCGAAATAGCAACTCTTCAAGGTCAGTCTCAGTTCTCAACTGACGGGCCTGTATGACGATTCAAATACACGCGGTAGGGCCTCTGGACGAAGCACTTGCAATATTACCTCGACTTCGCCAATGATGCGGTTCGCACGAAAAAATACAGTAGTTGGTCCGGCTCCCAGAGCTCCGGGGTCTTCCATTTTGGAACGAATAGTGCAAATGATGTTGGGTCTGTTTGGTATGCGCCAAACCAAGTATGAACCTCATTGTCATCAGCCCTAGTGAAATGCTGACGCAGGGACAAGGGTGGTTCTATCTTTACGCCAAAGACGAGCGCCAGTGGCCTGGAAGCGCATATCGCCGCAGCCAAGTACGGTCCCTGTTAGGGTGTAGGTAGTATTTCTGGAAATTGGGTTATTATTCCGATGAGATGTTCAAATGAAAGCATTACAAACTATCGTATCTATATATATATACATGCTGACAATTCAAAGCGAGATAATGAAATGTAGAAAAGCGTGAGCATAACTTAGCCGTCAGCATCACCTCCATCGGTCAACTCTCTGTTGTGCGCTTGTATATTGAATTGTTGTCCAGGGCTTGGTGTGGTAGGTTCCGCCTCCTCGTCTATGGTTTCTCCTTCTGGGCCTTTCCAC
Source organism: Calocybe cyanea (assembly GCA_018851305.1). Classification (NCBI taxonomy): domain Eukaryota; kingdom Fungi; phylum Basidiomycota; class Agaricomycetes; order Agaricales; family Lyophyllaceae; genus Calocybe; species Calocybe cyanea. The sequence goes on from JABCKL010000003.1 coordinate 192,619, forward strand.
CTGGCTTTTGCAGCTATGGACGATGTCTCTGATGTCGTCCCATTCAATGCTCTTTCAAGGGCTGGAATAACACATGAGGCTGACGCAATTGACATGGTAACGTCTAAGAAGCTTGACCTTTTTCTCCTCTCCTTTTGAGGCGTAATGACATGGCTGATTGCAGGGAGTCAATATATGATTCGTATTTAACAATTTCGGTAAGCAGCCATTGGGACTTTCTCTCCCAGTTGCTCTGCGCTTTCATTGCGTTCGATGTTTTAGGCTGATACTGCACCGCACGCTTTATTCAAATGTTAATTTACTGACAAGCTTTGCACTCACTAAAGCTGTCATCGGCTCGCGTAAATCATTGTGCTTTTCTAGATCCCTTTTCATGGTTGTCACATGTTTTTTCAGTGCTTCGAGTTGAGCTTCTTCATCATGAACACTGAAAACAGTCGGAGGTAGAGGAGGCTTCCAATCGTTGATTGAAGTCCTTTCAACCCAGGGCGAATGCATTGCTCGTACGGTTGCAGCGCCGTCTCTCCAGCCACCAAACCTACTGCGGCTGCTCCTACCGCTTTTGACACTTAAAGCATCTGTAGGGTCCCTCACAGACTCAGTGTCAGACTGCGAACGTGCGTGAGGATACAGGTCCTCTACACGATTCCAACCATATTCCATATTTGAGACACCTCCTGCAAGGGGCTCTTTGCTGGTACGGGCGGCCCAATAATTGCATGTTGAGACCCATTCGTTCACCAGTTCTTCTGTGCCGGCCTGGAAGAAATATACAGCACCGTTGGCCATAGTGAGAACCATGCAATGAGGTCTCTGTCGATTATATCCCGGCGGAGGCAACGAATGAGCCAGGGAATGCGCCAAGTGGACTGTTCCAACAGAGTTGGCGTTTGCCTATTCATACTCTCGTCAGAAAAAATTTTTAACAGAAAACATGTTGCTCACCAGCCAATTCCCGCCACCGAAAGTACCAGTAGCACTGTTGGAATGATCGCCGAAAGTGAACATGTTCAATTCACCCTTCTGTATCACGACGAATACATCCATCCAACTTCTGTCTTTGGCTCGCTTTCCAGTTGATTCCCAATACTGTTTCCGGCAGAGCATTCCTTCTTTCGCCCAGGGAGCACCAAGAAGCGCCAACTCCTCGTCACTGATGCTGATTGTTGTGGACGTCGTTTCTGCGCTATGTGTGCTGCGATCATCATCTTCTTGCGCCTCACGGATAATGGTATGCGAAAGATTTGACGCAAACCCCAGGGTGGGAGTCAAGAAAGACGAGCTGGAACCATACATGACCTTCGTTCAGGTCATTGTTAGTAAGTGCTCGATACTCAATATGCAAGGCGCAAACTATACCTCATGGGTTGAAGTTGCAAAGCTAGGCGAAGGGCTTACGCGGCCTTCTATACTACTGTTGCTGCTGTAAGGACTGACGCCTTGCTGAGCACTGATGATAGATTGTATGCCTCGTATACTACCACGCTTGAGGGTTTTCAGCCGGTCGTTTTGGCCCCGCAGACTGCGGTTCCGCATCATAGCCGCGCCCCCAGGACTTAATGATGCTGAAGAACGGCTGATGCTGGTGTTCAGAGGTTGTAATATCTGTTGGCCCTTGATAGCAGAGTACATTTCCTAAAGCAATGCTCGATCACTGAAAAAACAGTAGCCTGGCCGTAGATATCCTACCTTGAGCAGACTCTCCATTTCACTTTCCCAACTGCGGCCATAACTTGAGCTCGCACTCCCTTTGGGCTCGTGAGCGGAGGAAAGTTGAATGGAGGGCGTGCTACCATTCCCTTCCTTAAGGGCAAGTGTAGGCGATACCATACCCTCTCTAGACACACTGTTCCAACTAGTAATGCTATCGCTACGTTTTGACCGCGCATAAGTGTCGTTACCATCGCGAATAGGCCCGCGGATACTGCTGCAGTCGTCATATGTAAGGTCGGAGGTTGACAGATTGGTCGGAGGTGAGGGTTGGAGCTGTGTTTGAATAGCAGTAAGGGTATTCCGAACGAACTGACTTCGAGACATTCGGGCTTGGAGGTCAGCGACATGGAGGTCAGTGTTGAGCAACAGCAGAGAATAAGCGACAGCATGAACAATATCTAACGCAGAGAGCGTCAGCCAGAGATGTGTATCAGACATGAGGACTCTTACTAGCACTTCCATATGTACTGCCTGGGTTGCATTCCCAGTACCTCCGACTGAATTCTTCTAGGATGCGATCCACTTGTTGCGTCTCCCCTTTGAGAAATAGCTTTGCACAGAGACGTCTACAACCACTAAGTGAAGATTCTGTTACCTTGGTGGTGCAGGCAACGTACCGAAATGCGAGGTCCAGCCTCAGGGTAGAGAAATCAAAGTTAGCGAGGTAATGATGAAGTGCTATTTTGTTAATTCGGCCGCTATGTGAAGTCAATAACGCCCAACTGGGAGAAATTACATTAGCTTACTGCCCACCAAGCCACTCTGCAATCTTTTCCTTGGCCAGGAATCCTTCATCTTCTGCCCAGCATCGAGAAGCAAGCTCCTTGCCGCGAGCTTCTAGTTCTGCAGGATCGTCAGCTTTAGTGGAAGAGAGTGTATGAGGCGACTGAGGAAATCGGTTCAAGGCTACATTGACAGTCAGATCTTGCTGAGAGCCGGTGTGGGGTGGTACTAGTCGTCACCATCAATGACAAAATTGGCCAAACTGAGCAATTGCTTTGGTAGAAGGACATACCGTTATGCATGCCTTCTGTCGCAACAAGTGAGGGCTCTGAACTGGATGCAGTTGAACGATGCAGTGTCCTAAGCCGCGCACTGTCTCGGGGACTGCCAGGTGCGAAGCTAGGAGGAGGTCCAGTTCTTGACCTTAGGGGACTTGGGGTATGCCTGGGTGACGTCGTACGCGGAGACCCAATAGAGGTTGGCCGTTCGGAAGATCGAGGCATTTGAAGAGATGAGGTACGGGGAGGGACGATCGGGGAAGAGGGAGGCTCTTTGTTTGGGGTATCGAGGTGATGGGTTGGGATTTGTAGGCTCAGAATGGGACTAGTCGGCGGAGTGGAGACCGAAGTCGACCGAAGGGCGTCTATGTGTTTCTTAGAAGTCGATGCAACGGTATCGGTCTGAGACCGAGGAGGGACTTTTCGTGCAGGTGTAGATGGGTCTTTAAGATCCAGGGAACGATGCACAGGGTCTAGTTGAAAAAGCTCGCCCTTGAAATCGTCGAGGATGCCATCCAAGTTGGTGTGATCCACCCGAGACGGGATAGAGTCGGGTCCTTTCGTTGTCGGAAGTGGAGAAACAGATGAAGTAGCAAGCATAGCTTTCTTCAGCTCTGCATCCCCAACACTCATACTTCTCCGCTTTTTGGACTTTGTGGAGGTCGATAATTCTGATTTTACTGCCGCTTCGTCCTGCGGAACGGCTCGATCCACAAGTACTGGAGATTTTCCACCACTTTGCTGGTCATCTCGCATAGCATTAGTGATCGGAGGTAATGGTTTAGAAATGATTGGCGAACGACTAGCGCCGAAGACATCTGCTATAGGAGACCCAACGGGTGTGTTGGTATTGGAATGGTATTCTGTAGGTATAGGCGGTATTGGAGGAGCAAAGGTGTCAAGAAGTGATGATGGGCCATAGGAGGGTGCCGCAGATGGACGAGAGTCCGTTTTCTATTCGTGGGTCTTCAGTAACATTTTACATGATGAAACAGTCGGTCTTACAGATCGTTCCCGTTGGGTCACAGTGCCATTCCCCAGCATCTTCCCGAGGAATGCACTTGTCTTTGCTCTGACAGAGGATTTTGGTGCCTATTGTGTTTCATTATTAACCATAGGTAAAAAAAGGAAGAGTGTCACCTTACCTTGACCGTACCGTATTCTTTCGGGGCAGGGCTCGGAAGTACCCAATCTGAGCCCATGTCAACCCTCGGGGAATTGAATTTACCCTGAGGTAGTGGTGCGGAATAAGAACCAGGAGGGTTAGGAGAGTGAGTGGTTGATGATCGTTGACGACCAGTGCTTAGTCGCCGATCGTTGGGCAGTGGTGGAGGCGGTGACTCGGCTCGTTTTTCTTTTTTGAAGTGAGCATTAACAACTCCACCTTTCTCTTTTGCCTTGCGTAATAACGTTGCAAGGTCCGGGCTACTGGACGTGCCCGGAGAGCGATACATTGAACGACGATTTGTCTGTCGTTCAGTAGAGTCCTCGGCATCGTAAAAGACATCATTTGACGAAGACGATTGGGAAGATGCGCCTCCATTCTTCAAAAGCGAAGATCCAGGCGCTGGGGAAGGAGTAGGTGGAATTATTTGTGGAGTCGACGGTTGAGGGTTTCGCGGTGTGTATAGTCGTGAGGAGAGAGGTGTGCCAAAACTCGTGTTGGAATGGGAAGGACTGCTGTCGACCCCTAGTGTATTAACGTCTAATCCTTCCTTGAGCATTACTGTGCCTTCTGCAAGTAGAGCTTGCTCAAAATCAATGTCGGTACGTGAGGCTCGACGGTAGATCTGCTTATTTCCGTTGAGATCGTTAGATGCGACGGGTTGTAAACCAGATGGAAATGAAGTAGGCAGCTGTGTCTTTCGCGCAGGAGCAGCATTTTGACGGAATATATGGGCCAGGTTGGGCAGCAGTGGCTCGAGTAATATTTAGAGGAATAGCTGGTGGAGAGTTTCTCACAGGGGACCAGCGTTCCTGAATTTTTGTTTATTGAACACGCCACAATGGTTCATCAAGATCATCTATAAGCCCACTACGAATAATATACACCCAGTGATAGCGGTATAGGTATGCATACATGTGTAAAAGGAAAATATTCAAGATGGTAATGAACGTGAAACCGTCTACAACATTATTCGTATACAAGAAGTAGATCGGAGCGTGTACAGACCGTACGTCACTAAGAATCTGTCGATGTTATCTGTAAGCCCGTAGAAGTCCGTCTTTGTCGTTTCATTGACTGCGCCCCAGTCGCACCTGCGGGTGCACCACGGGTGGCAATACTGGACCCTCTGCTCGTTCCCGACAATAAGGAGCCCGACTGTGAACGTGGCCGGGTGGTTGACGAAGCAATTTTAGGAAGATTAGTAGTCCCCTTCCTCGAATTTCCAGCTTGCGAGCCTGATGCCCTATTCCTGGACACAAACAGAGTGCATGAGCCGAGTGAAGGACGGTAGTAGCTGCGTTGTACCTTTTTTTGATCACATTAGTTTTGAGTGATAAAGGACGGACAACGCCATGTAGTTTCTAGCAGAATCATGAGTACGCGCAGTGCCTAGGTAGAAGTCGAGCTTACGTAGAACAAGCCGCAAGCATTGCCTTGATGTTTGTCGGATTAGTGTCAGCCCAGATTAGATTGTGCGATATACTCACAAAGAGGTTGGCCTTCGGGATCTCTTCTCCATAGTGGTGTGTTCGTCGTATGACAATTAGTACATAAAGTTAGAGGCTGATCCCCGTCTTCGCTCGCTCCCTTCTCCACTCCATTACCCCCTGTAAGATCTGGGGTGCTCGCAGACGACCTGAGCTCAGCAGGCGAGTTGGTATTACCACCCGCCGACAAAGACGTTTTTCGCTGCAAAGAATTCTGTTTTAGAGCCACTTGCTTCCGACCATTTGTTGCCCAGGAAACCTGAGGCGTGATCTGAGATCCACCTTCTATCGACGGCGGTGTAGACGCATTGGAAATGTTGTTAGAGTCAGGAGAGGCATCTGCGCTAGATCCCACACCATTCCCCCACCCATCACTGGATGGACTGGCATGTAGATGGGTGTATGCACCAAGGACGCTTGCTCCGCCGCCACTTGGTGCCCCCGGTCCCCCGCCGTTATTTGGACCTGTCAATATCTGGGCAGGATCAACATGTGTGAAGGGTTGCCTGCTGCCCAGTGGCTCTTGTCCGTCTAGCCCAGGATATACCATATGAAGCAACTGCCCATAATCGAAAAGTGAGTCATCAGATCCTGCCAACGTCGCCGCGTTCAATGCTGCGTAGCCTTCTGCCATCGCGGCGCTAGCGGCTGCTGCCGCCGCCGACAACCCTTCGCTCCTATGTGTTTGACTTGATTCGCTTGTCGAAGGATAGACTAGACTACCAATTGACGAACGTTCCGCTGTTTGCTGCTGCTGTCGATAAGGGTTGAAATCTGATTGTCGCCCTAAGGATGATGTGGGGGAAGTTGTAGGGAGTGAAAATATGCCTTCATAAGGTGGGAACGAGAAATTGAATGGGCTAGTGGGGAATGAGCCACTGCCATCCATTTGTTCAGGTTGGAAGTGAGAGGAGACATTGGAGTTGTGGAGGACAGAAGGATCACCACGGAGCATGCTTTCCGAATGAGGGGTTTCCGCACGTCGCTTAGTACCTGTAGGAGGTAAAGGCTTCCCGTTCACTTGATGGCGTCCGCTTAAACCAGATAGTATACCGTCTTTAGTCACTGTATGGTCAAAGCTAGTTTTGCGCACGTGTCGTGGAAACGTTCGAAGTTCAGGTGGGGACCCGTGGTTATTAGATCCCGAAGGGACTTTACTCATAAAACCGTTGAGACCTGCCGAAGGTAAAGAGGATGGGGCAAATATGGGGCTATCAAAGCTGGATTGTGTATGGCTATATCTGGCTGCCTGGGAGTACTCTGCCTGAGAGTGACCTGCCAACGAGCTCGCAGCTTCGGATTGATCTTCAAATACAGAAGGTAGCTCTGACTGAATATGCTGGAAAGTGGGTGAGCCCCGACGACCAAATGGATTCATTGTCGGAGTAGCACCAACGATGGGTATACCAGGTGATGTCGGTATGCCACTTTTTGATTTGGAAAATATGACGTTATCTGGCGACTTAAAAACGTCATGTGTGCTGGGAAACGCAAAACGTGCGTCGTATAAGGTGTTGTTGAGCAACCCGTGCTGAGCGAACGTTGGCGTGGCCTCAGGCGGCCGTGACCTGGAGCGGCTTGTTGGACGCCAGTCCATCGAGATTCGCGATCTGGATCGACTCATGGCCCGCCAGTCCATAGGGACAACACTAGAAAGTAATCAAGATGATTCGCCCGCCGATACATCGAGCGACTCACTCTGGTTCTTCAATGCCGTCCTGATTGGTTCCGTCAAACCCAACAACGCGTACCCTCGCCTTTCCCTTATCAATCCTCCGACCTCGCTCATCCGATTCCCTAACAGCTTGAGGTTCTGCTTCTGATGGGTTTTGACGTGGCATCGGCTCAGATGCGACTTCTGGAACAGTCGAGTTTGCACCTTTACTTTCTTCCTTCTTCTCTTTTGCCCTCAGGACTGCTTCGTCATCCTCCTCCTTCCTCTTCTTCAATGCCAGTGCCATCATCCGCCAAGTCAAATTTTCCATTCTTTGTGCATGAGGCAGAGTTGCTTTGGTGCGAGTGTACAATTTCCATACCTGAGCTGCTAAAGGGTCTTCCTTGGCAAGCTGTCCAGGATCAGCTGCTACTTCGATAGACTGTAGGTCGGGAGAGCCAGATATTCTGGGAGATGTAAAAGGACTAGTAGCCTGGGGGGATAGAGAGCTCCTGTTGGGTGCAAAAAGTTCTTCCGAAAAGATGTCTGTAAAAAGGGTCGATTTCGAGTCAATGCTTGCGGGCTTTGATGATACAGGTGATTGGTCATGACGACCCCTTCTAAGCGGGGGTTTGGGTCCTGGTAGAGGAGTAGACGTTTGTTCATTCAGCGTACGATACGCTGGAGGCGAGGTTACAGAAGCGGACGAAGGAGACATCCACAGAGATGGTGGAAGGCGTGGATTTAGACGCTCACCTGAGGGAGGATAATGATGTATAAAATTCACGGAGGGATTGTCTGACAACCCCTGAGACATGTTGGGTTCAAAACCCAGACCAATGCCATGATCAGTGCTTGTGTGGGGATATGATCCAGGTGGATTCACATGATGCTTCAACCATGGAAAGAAGTTTTTATCCTGTTCAACTACTAAAAAGTCGTAAATTGCGTCGAACGAGTATGATTTGATGCGACAACACTAGACATACCAGCTGCTGATTTATTCTTAAGCTCGGAGTTGGACCGGTGAAAAGATGATCTTGAAGGATAGCCTGAAGGCATTTTAAAATGTGTTGAGGGTTGTGCATGTGGCCAAGCGACCGATGGAGTTTGTGACGCATTAGAGACATGAGACTGGTATGAGCCGTGAAACGAGCCCGGGAGCCTTGACGCGCCTCCTGTTGGGGAGGATGGTGTAGGACCAAGACTACCATTTGGGACAAATGGTATGAATGCATTAGGGTGGTGGCTTGAAGTATCACGATGACTCCAATCGCTGCTGAACGAACCCTGCATTGTGGGGGTTAAGTCCGATCCCAAGTTGTGAGAGGCAAGTTCGACCAAAAGATGGTTGTTTTCTGCTTCAACACTTGTGCTTTGGTTCCAAAGAGATGTCCGTGACGATGATGTTAAAGAAGACTGTCTTTGGCTCATGTTAGACGGATCGTGGTGATTAGTCGAAGTGCTGAGCGATGCCGGGGCCCAAAGCCTGTTATGAGGGAGTAGATTGGGGTTAGTTTCTTGACTAGATCCTTCAACATATCTCCTTAAAGTCTGAGGTGAAAATTCCATGGACAAGGATGCCGGAAAGTAGCCCTAGAAGGCTCCAAGGAACACCAAATAGCGGCTGGAGAAGCTTTCCAGTGATAAGAAGATGCAAACTAGGTCTCTGTATGTAAACGGTGTGCGATGTGGCAGACAACACGAACGATTTTGAGTCGAAGGGGCTGCCGACGAGTGAGCAGATGGCCCAGACTTCGAGGAGAAGGAAGAAAGCTGAATATGAATACCGACCTCTAACCACAGATCTCCGGTCCGCATAAGGGAGACCCGAGACATCCTTGTCACACACGTCACATCAGATGTGAGTGATAAAACACAGTGTCCGGGGTCTATTCAATCCTTCTTAGGAAAACTTACACAAGGAAAAGGGTCCTTTTGACATACATAAACATCGGCCTGCTGCAGAGTCTCTGTCCATCACGAATTCTATCCTTCATTCAACCCTTTTCTGGTTGCTCTCAGCCCACACGCAACCTTTGCTCTTACGCTACATTTCCCACAGCAAGAGTCTTCTCCTAATTCATAACGGAAGATCTCGATCAAGAGCTTGATCGATCACAGGGAAATGAGCCATATCCCCGACGGCAGAGACACATTATGGGTGAAAAGCCAACTACTTGGGTTCCTAGATATCATCAGGTGAGAAAGCATGCTCAGACTTCATGTCACTTCTTAGCAAAAACATTAATACTCATTGGTACAGTGAAACTATCGCTAATGCCTTTGTGACGGACTTTGTGGTAAGTGCGCTGTATATCTATTGAGATTGTTTCCACGTACAATTTGTCCAACCGAAGCCTGTAATTGGGCTGCGAAGCCCGATATTATCCGACTCGGAGGGTATGGTTCCATCTGGCTACCCAAGAGGAAGCTTCTTTCCACATGTTTTCTGCTCATTGTTCAAAGTCTGATAGACATCCACTACTCGCGCCGCACCCGGCATAACGACTAAGCATGAGCTAAAATCGCTTGGTGTGTACTCCGAAAACAAATTAGTCTCCGCGCTCTCATTGGGGGAACTGGATTTTAAAGGGCTCTGGTTCACAGCGTGGACGTCCCTGCAGGTTGTTTGTTACTGATCTAACCGATTCATCTTGTAGGCAACGCCACTATCAGTACAATTTTAATCATATAGTTTCACATGGAAATTTGTGGGCAAGGTTTTCTCTCGTTGCGAGCGGCATGCTGGCGAATTTGGCGGAATAGTGTCTCTTTGCACGCCGAGCTGACCCCTTGGCATAGATATGACAGCCTCGTTTCCTCACACATGGTTTTCATCTTGGTGGTAAACGCATGCTTCTTCACTCCTTCTTAAGACCGAAAGGAGGCAACGAAACTCCTGGTTAGAAGATCTTAAATGACAGCCATCAGATTTGGTTGTCCTATTTAGTCCCACCAACCTTTTCGTAGGATATACCTTGTGATTTATGATTGATGGCCGACTTGGTTTGTTATCTGTTATCTGCAAGATGAGTATATACATAGCCCTTATAGCAATGAAAATACATATAAAGAATGGTCACTTTCGCGTTCCCCCATCCTGCGGCACCCCAGAGCAATTCTACGCTTCTCCCCTCTTGCGAAGGATTTGAGCCATCGGAAACAATTCAACCAGCTGCTGTTATATGGTGCATGGGGTGCTATGCTTTCCGGCCCGACGTAGTCCAAAACGCCCGTTACGATGGCGGTCTTGTGATCACTACGATATCCAACAGAACGCCTCGCATCGCCAGTGCTCATGAGGTGGCACAATTCAGTTGGGTCATAGTGAGGTGTTTACAGCAGATGAGATGACAGCGGTGAACTGACGTTGTGGAGCAAACGTTACACCTAGATCGGGTGCACGAATGGTGCGGTTCCTGCCTTCAGCTAGTGAAGGTATAAAATTAGAGCGGTCAGGGCCGATTCTGCTTTGGTCTATTAATAATAATATTGTGGGGTAGAGCGGAATGGCGCATGAACAGATTGATGTAAGGTACGGTCTCGCAGCCCAATTCAATCCAATTTTTTCTCCGCTTTGACTGAGGTATCAGCGGCAGCTGGTTCATCGCTCCACGCCCAAGCTTCGCGTAGTTCCCCCCTAGCCACTGCCGTCATAAGGAACGACAAGATACAGGCCGGGCTGAAATTGGGCGACCCTAATCAATTTGGGTGGAAGTACAAGAACTACCAAAAAGACATACCTAAGATAGAGAAGCGCGGGCTGTGCTGTTTTGAAATGGTGCATAACGAACATCGTGGTAACAAGACCCAAGAAATACGCTGCCAAAATGGAGTAAAAATAGGGTTTTGGGAAGGACCTCCCAAGAGGTGAATTGGCTCTATGATAGTCATAACGAAGCGCGAAGGCAATCAAGGTCCCTGGAAGAACTATATCGCCAAGCCCAAGCATTGTGTATCCTCGAGTATCAGAGAAGTCTAATGATTTGGGCCAAAGAAGTTTGATCGGTACGTCCAAGGTCGTTGCAACCTTGACCATCTAGCATAATCGGCAGTGGTCAGGACTGGCACTGGGAGAAGAGGATGAATGTCGATACTCACAACTTCTGTCCCGAATACCCACCAGATGTCGTAGAAGAACAGCCCTGATAACAAGAGAGCGCCCGTTTGAAAGGAATCAATCTTCAGTAGCGAAAGAGCGTTATGTGAAAAAGATAGGGAAAGGATATTTGTGACGAGAACCGATTTACGCTTGGCGGGAGAAAGCGAATAGATAGCTGATGGGATGACTGCCAGAGGGAAAAGGAATAAACTCGGCGTCCTCCAAGAAACAGACAAAAGTGCTAAATGTATAGATTTAGACTTAGTCCGGATATATTGAAACGACAAAGGACGTGGCTTACGGTGTTTTCCTTTCTTCATGACAATACTTATTTTTTCGAATTGCTTCCAACGTGTGGAACCTGATAGAAAACGAGATAATGATACCAATGACTTCATTGCGAGATAGCGTCAGTGGTCGGTTTGTCGGAATTCTATTGATTTGCTAGTTACCTTCCATACACTTATGACGCCTGTGACAGAAAAGTACCAGCCAAGGAACCAGTTAATCCAGTCCTTCCCAAAATATTTGATGATGGTGTAGAGCCCAAAAAGAGCAACAGACCCGAGCTATTTGGTATGAGCGATGATGATTGAACGTAGAATGATGGAGACGTTGCGTACAATAGGGAAAAGCCATGCATCTCCAGAAGACACACGCTCCGGGATCTCTTCGTCTTCATCTTCATCAACGGCGCTACCATCTGCGCGTTTGGGGCCCTTGACGGAATAAAGTTGGGAACGTTCAGTCAAGGTATGTACGACGACGAGGTTTTTAATGCTGTGCTCACCGGTAAAGACCCAAATGAACCAACATAAATAGAGATACAAGCAAGTGTTAGCAATCCCGTATAAGAAGCGAAGAGACTCCAATCTAATTCGCTCATCTTCTCGATAAATAACCACCTTGTGGTGGTGGTGTAACTTTCAGGTGAGCGTGTCCAGATTGATGCCAACCAAATGGTGTCAAACACATACAAGTGTTGTCAATGTTACAGTCTTGCAGTGTAAAATTTTCGAGATATCCTCGTTAAACTTAAATCTCCATCAGGTATCAACTCGGTGTGCTATCGATGATGGTTAGTTGGCGAGCCCGAGAGCAAAATCGACAGTCGAACATCTCCATGCGCCCCAACATCCAACGACCTAATTAGCTAAAGGTGGCTTGTTTCCGACACATTCCGTGATAATTCCGGATAGTCAATCCTCCAAAACATCTTTGGTTTCGATTCTTAATATCGATGTGTAAGTGGAGGCCGCCTCACCATCCAAAACAAATCGGGATGGCACATTTTCAATATAGATAATCACAACGCAGGTGAAAGCCTAATGTGCACGTTCCCGTAGCACATATACAGCGTATTACATCCATGTTGAGAGGGAACTTTGATATATACACCGATGATCGTCACATAGCTGCAAGCAGCCGAGTTTGTAGTCTTATCATTAGAATCGACCATTTCAAACGCGAAATGATCGTCCCTCTCACGTCTGTAGGTCAGATTCCCTAACGCCACGGACCCACGGTCGTGCTAGCGCAGCCGTCATCTGTCAGGCAATAAAAATCGGAGAACTGAGGGTGACTGGGGTAATGGCGAGAGTGGCTGTGGCTAAGGAGCGCCAGGTGGTTGTGATATATACCATCACAGATGGATTACAAGTATTCGAGTCGCATCAGCCACATGGCAATTATCGCATTGACGCAGCCTCCGCGCAGGTCATTAGGCCGAGGTCATAAGCATTTCCGACTTGAAGCTGAATGCTTAGCTCGATAAGGATGGCATATTTTGGTCCAAACGATAAGGAGACAACATCGAGAGATAATTGAACCATTTTGACGTGTCAGATGTTTTCCATAAAGGGGCTCGGAGTGCGAGAAAAAGCACGGATAACGCGCACAATAGCCTAGCCGTCGTTCAGAGGGAACACACCACGTGGAAACCAAGTTCTCGGGTGATATCGGATGGAGGATGGTATATACTGCGGCCTGCCGCGGCATTTTTGAAATCATAGACTTCTATTTTCCAAAGACGGAACGGTCTGAATGACCCCACTTGAACTCCTTTCAAATCGCGCAAAAGTACCGCTCCCCAAAATTCCATATGAAGATGAGCACGCGCGAAGGTCAAATGCTCTCACAAATGTTTCTTAACGGCTTCATAGATCTAGCACTCGTGTCAATCGCGGAGAAAATTCGTATATCACATTCTATGATCACGTTAGTAACCTGCAGCTATGCCATTCTTTCTAGAGTCGCTGGCAGCTACAATGCGATTGTCAAGTCAGGGCTGTGCGCTTAAAGACCAATCGACGCACCAAAGATCGTCCCATTGACATTTGCGACAGCCTGAACTACAGCCGCGACGCGATTTATATCGAGAACTAAGCGTGGGATGAGTTTTCAGCTGGAATCTTTACCGTTAAAACGCACTAGTAACGTTGTGGCCAAAGGTGCGTAACCCGTCTATTATTTCCCGAGGATAAACATTATCCACGTCCGTTATGGGTGGATATAGTTGGTCGTGCACTCTTCCAAATTCTACTGCTGTCCCTACGTCTAGGCCCAGCTCTAAATTCAGAAATACCTGAAACACAGCGCCAAAGATACGCGATCCTCCGGCACCACCAACAGAAAGATAAAAAGAACCATCGGGATACTCCACGATAGCAGGTGTCATAGACGAAAGTGGGCGTTTGCCTGGGGCTGGATAATTGTCTGTAACAAGTTTATCACTACTTGAGACCACGACAACTCGAGATCGAAGCGTGAAAGTATTCTTACAGGGAGAAGGCAAAAGTCCAAATGCGTTGGGGACACCTGGGATCGAGAAATCATCCATCTCGTCGTTAAGGATAATTCCGGTATCAGGGTCCAAGACTTGGGAACCAAATGGTATATTAATGGTCGAAGTTATAGAAACGGCCATGCCATCCTTGTCCACGACCGAAATATGGCTCTACCACTACTTAGTCCTACAGCTACCGGTTGCGATTCTCAACTACTCACCGTTCCATGATCTTGTGGAGTATCAAACTCAGGATTATAATATTCCGCCGGGTGCGTGCGATCCTGTTAAAGAGTGAAGTCGATTTGATAGCAGAGCTTCTCAATACCCACGTCTGAGATGTTCTTCGCGATAGCATCTGCAAACTCCTTCGTCGGGATTGCTTTCATCTCTGACGTGTTATTGAAGTCAGGATCACCAATTTTAGTCCTGTCGATTCCGACCCATGAGTTACCAAGTAAGCAGGTACAGCTTTACTCACCGCGCCGCAAAGCCAAATTTAAGGATCTCAACAACGCGATGAATGTTGAGGGCATTTCTCCTGTTTATATTATACTTCTCAAGAAGATTGAGCATGTGTAACAATACTAAGGGCAACAATAAGCTTCTTCTCGTGAATGCTCCTAAACGTCAGCTTACCCGGTCCAGATGTAGGTGCATGTGTTGTATATATCTTCTTGCCATGGTATGTGCCCTCTAGCGCAGGCCGAACTTTGACGGAGTATTTCTCGAGGTCGGCGTGTGTAAGTATACCGCCACTGGCACGCACTTTGTGTACCAGAGAATCACCAATCGTGCCCTGCAAAAACATTATAATGATAAGAGCTGGGATGGCGTTACGCAACTTTGTAGAACCCTACGTTATAGAAGACACGAGAACCTTCCTGTGCAATCATGGCGAGACTTCGAGAGAGGTTGGTACGTTTGATGAGCTCACCCTCACGTAAAAACAGCCCGTTAGGAGCGAAGATTGCACTCCAATCCGGATTGTTGAGCATGAGTTCCTCGAGCCACTAGAAAAATAGGCTTTGAGGTAAAGTCGAGGATTTCCGAGGGGGCAAGAACGCACAGGTATACGTCTTGCTAACTCTCTATCAACCTTCCATCCCTTAGCCAATTCGACGCTGGGATTCACGAGTCTGCGCCATTGCAACTTGCCCCATCTATGATGTGCCTCTGCGAGACCTAGTACCTCTCCTGGTACAGCGACTGACAAGCCGCCAATCATTGCACTAGCAGGAGAAGACCTAAACATTGTTGAGTTAGACGAGCCAGGGGCGACTTCTCGGAAGTCTATCGTATAGACTTGTGATTGACCTCCAGCAGTAGCGGGCGGTAGCCGCACAACCATAAGACCACCGCCACCAATGCCAGAACTAAATAACAGCTCAGTAGAAGATTATAATCTGAATTCATCTACAAGAACTTACGAGAACATATTGACCACGCCCGTACAGAAAGTGGCGGCAATTGCAGCGTCTAAGGCGTTTCCTCCTTCCTTTAGAATTTGTACCCCCGTGTCTGAGCAACGTTTATTCTCGGATGCAACGGCGCCACGCTTAGCTTGAATAAGGTACGCAGGGTTTCGGTAGCCATTGTCGCGAGGCTTGTTTTCTAAGGCTGCAACACAGTCGAGCCGTAAGGAATAGAGTAGGAAACAAGAAGCGGCCGCCACAATTTCGAGTAAAAACAATCTCCATCTCCCCGAGCTCAAACGTGTTGACCTTGTGGGTATATTATGAACCTTTGTATGGAGAGGCAGCTTAGGGTCGACGCCACGCATGACTCTTGAGCTTGTCAGCTTGAGCAGTTTCAAAGGAACAATTTGACTTGAATGTGACAGAGTCACGCTATGGACATTGTAAAGCTAATAAATCAATTAAATTATAGCAGATCTAGATCTGACTGGATGCTTCATGCCATCATCGCTTGCTCGTCAGTTTTCTCAACTCTCAGATGGTTGCGAGTACTCAGAGACTTCAGTCGGTGTGTTTACACACAACAGGAAAGCATTTTTTACAAAGATTTTCTATTCGCTGGTACTGATACTATACAACTCGTTATAGGTCAAGCAGTGCTAGTGGTATGATACATAAAAAACCTTCTGAAACACCATCTTTAACAGGGATGTACTAAGAGCATAGAAATCCAAACAAACGGTTTAAGACAGGCCTAAATGCCCGATTTGACCAAATGGTCAAATCGATGGACGCCGCTATCCACCGTTCTGCGCGGAAGCCTAAGCGGCAACGAGCGCATACAGGCAGTTCGTCTAGCCACATATCGCTGACAGACGTAAACACTAGATTGGAAGACAAGAAAACGAGCAACAAACTATCCCTCATACGTTTGAAATCACTTCCCATATCTGATAATGACTCGTCGGCGTATGACAGCTCCGTAGCAGAAAACAGTTCTGTTGCGCCCAACGAATCACAAGTAAAGCAATATTACAAACTGTGTCATAGTGAATTATAGCTCATCTACCGACGTCAGGTAACGGCACGGGTTGTCAAATCACTCCCAGAGTGGCTTTCCCTTACCATTTCAACTCTGCCCGCTAGCCATCCCCTGCGCGTACTATCAGCGAAGAAATGTTCCGATCAAGACGGCAGTTCGGCTGCTGCTGTCCCTTCTTTGTCACATCCGACGTTCACCTCTCCAATCTCTTTTGATGTCGACCAAGAACCTGCTTCTTGTCAATTGACAGATTTTCTTTCGACCAGTACACTCGTCGATCAAGCTTCCCTCGTTCGAGCTACGAAGGGGACAATTTCTGATCTACAATCAGATTTCCAAAGACAAGACATACCTCTTGATGTCGACGACTTGGATTTTGTACCTTTTTCAACGCCGGGACCAGCTTCAACTCTCTCTTCGAATTTCGACCGTGCTCCTCTGAACCAGTCTGTTACTTTTGAGCCCAGTATTTGTAAGGATTACGTTCAGAACAGTGAAATCGCTCGTCCTCCCGGCCTTTCGACACCCGGACTGAGTGGCTCTCGTGTTATTCGAGAGGATTCTTTTGTGGGCAATACAGCAACCCAGTCGTACTCGCCCCTGTATAATGCCAACACTTCTGATCCAGCTGTGGACTACTCATCTGACGCTATACCGGAATACAGCTTCTATGAAGACACGCTAACCGACGATTCTGCTTCTGAACCGCTGCTTAACTCGCTTATACTTAAAGCCTCTGACTTCTCTAATGTTTTCGCTACTCCTGGTCCTGGATGCTACAAGCAGCAACCGATTTATTTTGATTCGCCGGCTGAGGATCCCTCCGATGAATCCGATCCATCGTATTCATGCCACCAGTTTGACCACAGTGCTATAGATTTCTGCTGGAAACCGTTTAACAGAAAAGGAACTGACGAACTAGAAACTCTCAGCACTGATCGAACCAAAATGCCCCAAGCACCATATGCTATTGATACAATTGAACGTACCCCATCTCCTAGCCTTTTTAGATTTTTACCCCACGCGGATCTCCCTCAGGCAGCTGTTCTTGAGGTACCTATCCATGATCAACAACCACCGCTTTCGTTCTCCCAAACAGAGCAAGCAAAAATACGTAAAGAACCTATAAAAGCAGCGAATGAATTTGTACCTGCACCTGGTATTTAAATTTCTCCGTTGCATGGGTTTTCTGATGTTCCTGTGAGTTGATTTCCCGCACAATCTCAACATCCGGGGTCAATGCAACAGGAACAGCTAGACGTTTAAATAACAACAACCGGGAGTTTCAAATATCTGGCAACGTTGGAGGTTGGAACTTATCCGTGACTTCGCTGAGCCCCAGTGGAAGGAAACATTCGGAGTCTAGTGGCTTGCGTTGATCACTGGTTTGAGGTTAACATTCGAGCTGGTGAATAGATTTATATTTTGATAGACATCGGAAGGGTCATTTTCACTGAAAAACGGCTCTCCCATCGTAATCGTGGTTTTGCTTTTTCGCGTGTAGTGATAGAATTTTGAGTGCTCGACCACACCTCGTGCCGGCAACCACGTGTCGAAGCTAAGCGCTAAAGACTTGAAGCCTGATGCATTGATGGCCGGCAACAATCAACTTTATGATGGGCAAAAATTGGTGTCATCTCATATGGAACCTAGTGTGGCGCTTATTTTTACCTCTTCATTGGTCTTTTCTAGTAACGCCCGTTGATGTCAAAAGCATAAGCAATCAACATCGGTCCGATCTTGAGACCCCCCCTCTTGTCTTGGTTCCGTTTCTTTACTTGTCAATTGAAATTTGTTTCGTTCCGGGTACTTGGGTATATAGTAACTACCTAACGTACACCATGAAGGGACTCTAGAATCTATTTCCAACCTCCGGCTTCACCATCCGACATCTCCACTAGTATATGGTAGTATCGTTAGAGTCGTGGAACCCTTCTCCTTTCTGATTACGTGTCGTTCTAGAGTATAGGTGTCGTATGACCTAGCGGCTAGTTTCATGCCCTTTTTATGGTGAGGTCGTGCAATTGCGGCCATTGCATGACGACGGCTTTGCCATATACACGTTGCGAGATTCAAACCGGTAGTTTCATCCGGAATACCGTACCAGTAAAGGATCAACTAACGCAGATAAGAAATTTTAGTGACATGTGTTATTCCGGTCGAGATACTCACTCCTCCATTACGTATCGCCTCTTCATGAGCCAGCCTATCGGCATCGTACAATGCTGAATAGAGTATCAGAAACATCATCGCGAAAGGGCAGATGAAGAAAGTGACTGACGTCCACTTTCACTTCCTGCTCTTCTTATGCTTCGAAAAGCCACGCAATACCATTCCCGCTCCTCGTCTTCGGGAAGATGTAGCTCTGACCAATTAAAAGCCTCGTCATATGGCTTATTAGCGTAATCAGCTTCAAGTGGTCTGAAATTATGTAAAGCTTTATGCAGAGAGAGAGAGACCGGATCGATATGCGGAAGGCGAGTTTCGGTGATCACTGGAGGCCGGTCTAATGCTATGGGTTCGGAGTGGTATTCTGTGGGTAATGAGGAAAGAAGGGGTGGCAAGTACAGCACAGGTGCCTGTGGATGTGTGAGGGTATCTGGACCAAAGGAAGGCAAGACATGAGGATCTCTTTCGGTTTCTGTTGCAACTGTGGCCTGCGCAGTTATTGTAACAGAGGCGAGTTGATTCTGGTGTGTATGTGGCGGGTTTGCATAAGTGAGAGTCATCGTGTGTTAGGGACTTCTGCGGTACCAACCTGGATTTTAAAGCTCAAGCATTGCCTCAAATCTGATAGAGTTTATGGGGGAATGGTGATAATTGCGCCATTTTGCGTATCCGGCTAATGTAAGGAGATGGTAATTTCATTTTGGATTATACTAGTGTATCGCGGGGTCAAGCACGACCAAATTTACGAGTATATCAGTAGTATATCAGGTCAGTTCTTAATGGACAACTTGCGGAGCATGGTGCATGAATCTTTCGATGTGGGGCAATTAGAACATCTTCGAGCCATTAAGCGTCAGTGCATAATTGAATGATGCGATTATCGCCAAGCCTTGAAGCTTAAGAAGTTACGTAATTCGCCGCGACGGGGAGAAACGGGCAGTAATATTGTAGACAACCAGCACAACAAACCGCGCGGCGTTCAGTCAAGTGCGGTCTCTGTCAGACACGAGCCAATTAGCTCACCCAACATGTCCACAAAGAAGGCTGCAGAGTCGACTCTTTATCATCTCAGCTCAAAGGGTTTCTGGAAGAAATTTCGTCCGTCCATTATTTTTTACCATTCCACTTTCATCACCCTGACACTTCTCAATAGGTGAAGTTTTCGCCGTAAACCCTGAAATATCCTCAGGACTAGCTGATGCGAGCGGTTATCGTCGTCCGCAGCCTGCTTCTCGGCCAGAAAAGTTTAGTACCCCAGCAACAAAAGGTATGATTCATAAAATATCCAACTGCATCTGCTTAATCTATTGAGCACTACAGCCTCCGATATTGCACAAAACCCTTACTTCAAACGAGACGTCCGACGCGTATACCCACGGCTTTCCGTGATAACACAGGAAGAATTATCATCCTTATTAATTGAGCACTCAACAACTCCATCGTACGTCTTGTTTCCAACTTAAATGCTGCCTGCCTGGGATTTGAATCCCCTTCAGAATCGCACCACCAACAGAAGGAAAGTCTGATGTTCCTGCGGAACGGAAGGCACCTGTGGATTTAACAGAAGCTATTGCTTCTATCACGACCGCGCAAAAGGTGTATTCAGAATCTAAGCTACCGCCATCTCTTCCTACGCCCTTTAAACGCTGGATTCCGGAGCGTGCCCCGGATGCGCCTCATGACCCCAATTCATATTTTCCTATGCACCTGTATAGGTGAGCGTCGACTTAATCAATAGCGGGGTTGACTGGAGGAAGGGAGGAGACTTTCCGTCCGTCGTGCTGGGTACACAATAACATCTTAGATTTTCTTGTCAATACCTTTGAGATTCGCAATACCTTCGACGTGTACACTCGTCGCCCACATAGGTGGTCTCGCCATTACAAGTGCATCTACTATTGTTATTCGTGGAACAGCCAGCTGGCAATACTCAAAACACCCTAACTCAAACAGGCTATTAGTGATAAACGAGTCAAATGTCACTTAACAACTGCAGTGTCTATATGTAGCACATGTATTCCATCCTAAATGCAAAAGGACGGTCAATTGTAATCCGAGCTACTTGCAAGGGTCAAGTTCTAACTAAATGCATTCAGAGAAGTGACATGGAGACGAGAAGTTCTTCCACACTCAGTGAAACTCGGGGCTGGTGTTGTTTACCGACGCCCAGGGTGTTCAACAACAACCAAAAACATAATGTCCAATGCACCACCATCAGCAGCCGCGGGCGCATCTGAAGGAGAGCAAGCTGCTGCATTCGCAGATGACCCGAGGTGCGAAACTCAATACTTTGTCTTCTCGATTCGAATGAAACGCCGGCACTTTCTAGGATCTATTTCTCCAAAGTCGTGAACGCTTGGAGACTTGAACAAGACGATGGTACTGAGTTAGAGTACGATGCTAAGAAGGGGACCTGGATGCCTGTGGTACATCTTTAAGTTTATGAAACTGACTGTGTACTGAAATTTTGAAACGCTACTAGGTGGATGAGGATCTGCTGAAACAACAACAAGCGGCATATGCTGTTCAAGGCGTCGACGAAGAGGTAGGTAGAATTTCTTTCCTTTCACCAATATCTTAGTCTTTCCAAGCTAATCGCAAGTGCTAAAAGACCCCAGCTGCGCCTGTGCTAGCTCGCGAGAACAAAAAACGGAAAGAGCCTGAAAATTATACAGCTGCTCCATCGTCTTCAGAAGCGGGACCATCCTCTAAACGTGGAAAGACGGAAAAGAACCGTCCTCCTGGCGAACGGAAATCCAAGAACACGGCTATCTACGTGACGGGGCTACCTCAAGACACGGACCAAGACGAGCTAGCAGATCGGTTTTCTAAATTTGGAGTGATCGAAGAGGATGACGAGGGCGAGCCCAAGATCAAGATGTACGCAAATGAGGATGGCACTTTTAGTGGAGAGGCGCTGGTTGTTTATTTCAAGGAGGATTCTGTGTTACTTGCTCTCAATATTCTTGATGGTGCGGAGCTACGGTTGGGCGAAGCTTCGACGGTGATGAAGGTCTCAAAGGCCGACTTTGCGCATAAAGAAAAAAATGGTACAGGCCAGGAACGAAAAACAATGAAGGTCATGGATAAAAAGAAAGCTTCGAGAAGGATAGGGAAAATGCAAAGGTAGGCAGGACCATGAATTAGTTGTCTCATTTCCAATAACACAAACTGTATAGGAAAATTAATGAGTGGCATGATGAGGACGGCTTTGGACCCAGTCTTCAGGACGAAGATATTGTCTCAGCAGGCGTAGCCAACCATAACAGTAGAGTGGTGGTCCTGAAGCACATGTTCACACTAGAAGAGCTCGCCGAGGATGCAACTCTACTCCTTGATCTCAAAGAGGACGTACGGGAAGAATGTTCTGCTTTAGGCGAGGTTACAAATGTTGTCCTGTACGATGTATGTGACATTCAGGTCTCAATGTGCCTTGCTAACGAGCGATCGGGGGTATAGAAGGAGAAGGATGGTATCATGACGGTGAAATTCCGGGATCCTCTGAGTGCCAAAGCCTGTCTCCTCGTAAGTCTATCTCGCCACCGATATCATCACAGCAATATCCACCCTCATTAGAAAATGGATGGCAGATTTTTCGCTGGACGAAGAGTCGAGGCATCACTCTTCTCTGGCAAGCAAAGATTCAAAAGGAGTGGGGCCGGTGATGATATCGAGGGTGAAGGCGATGAGGCTGAAAAGAAACGTCTGGATGACTTTGCACAGTGGCTACTGACAGAAGGGGACTAGTTCAATCATGCCGTATGAGTCTATAACCCGTGCAGACCACTACATCGATCAGTCTATTAAAATCTTTATAACCTATAGTCGTATTACCAGCCAGAGAAAATGGGTGACTTGTTAATTATTTCCATACGCTAGCAATCACACGCAATGATTAGCAAGTGATATAACACAATCACGCACGTCTATACATACCTCAGCGACTACCATCCGTTTCTGTGGCACTTCTGGTGTCTGAATCCATTCCATTCCTCGAGCACTCCCGAGTCGGCCACTATGCAATGGTGAGTCAACGTATGACATTGACTTTGACATCGCTGCCAAGTCTTCTTCGGCGACAGAGCTCGCTGTATCTGAAACTTCGTGCAAAGTAGCAAGAGGACTTGCGGGCGGAGAAAATGGTGAGGTTATCACGTTGGAAGATGAGGCAGCTGGACTGCTTGAAGTTACGGGTTTTGCTGGGCGAGCAGCAACACCAACGTCGACTTCTTCCTCTTGGTCCTGGTCCTGGTCCTGGTCCTGGTCCGCTCCGAGACGCTGCAAGCTGGCCTCCACAGCATCTAAGCGCTCTAAATGTTCTAAAACGGTGACGCCCGTAGTTCCAGGATGTACCCGCTGGAACTTAGTCGAAAATGATACCGGCCGTGGCACTCCAGTGGCGTCCGTCGATGTCCTTCGCAGTGGAGGTGGAAACTCGCCACCAGAACTATGGCTCCTTGTTCTCCGAGGAATCGGGACGCTACTAACGGATGGTTTTGGTGAAGAGGGACCGTTGGTATTTTGAGATTCCAAGACTTCTTCGGATATCTCAAGGTCATCGTCCCATACAAGTGCTTTCTTTCTTCGAGTTAACTCCAACGGGCCTAAAGGTCCATAAAGCATACATATTGTGAACCGGCTGAGTTAGCTTACCCTCATCCTGGGGGTAACGTTAGACCAGCTATACTGAGATATTTTGGCATTACATACTGAATGTTTAAGAGATTGGACAATGTTCCAGGCCTGCCCTATAGAGTTTTGTAAATGTGAATGAAGCGATGAAGATAAACTATGTAGCGCGCCTTTAATCACGGCCAGCTGGCGCTGAAGATAATAATCAGCCCTGATATTTGACTCTCCAATTAGATCACTTACCCTGAACATCTTCGGATGGAAATCAGGATCAACGGCGAAAAGCTTCTCAAGCTGAAAACTGGTTTCTTCCCACCATGCCTTAGAAGTCAACAACGGGAGAAAATGGTGCCGTGTCTTCTCGCTGAAAGGCCGCCCGATGATGCTGACTGGAAGATATAGCCAACCATAGGTGTATGAGCGCCATCCTTGGGGGTGTTCATGAGGAAAAGACAAGGAATTATCGATAGCTGCGATGTGTATGTGAGGACTGCGGGTATAATCTGTGGGAGTAGCCGATGGTTCCAAAGAAGCCGGAGGGGCAAAATATGGCGAAGATGTAGTCATGCTGGGTGCGCTCGAGGAAGCCTCACGCCTGAGCTCACTCATGATTGGCATTTCCTTGCGTTTAGAACGGGAGGGAGCGATGTCGACAGGAGCTTTCTCGTGATCGCCCTCACAATACTTAATCATATAGTTATCGGCACCTCGGTCGGTATTCAACATAAGATAGTCTTCGGTGTTCTGAGCCTCAAACGAGCGATGTGAGGTTTATTTAAACCTTACCTAGAATCACAAGTCTGAATCTGTCAGCCAGTGTGGTAACGCGTCAGTAAGGATGTCGATTTACTTCTCTAGTTCCTCGCGAAAGCTCTTCTGGAGGGTTTGGCTCCAATAAAAATATCTCTCGGAATCATCCTCATTCCCGCCATAGATAGCTTGTTCGTCGTCGTAATCGGTTTCATCATACAGGTCTTCGGTGTCTCCCGTCCTCCCGCAGAAGATTTTGAAAATATTAAGGCAACGTTTCGAAACATTCTTATGACGATGACTAGAATCGTCGAAGGTGTCAGCAATAGAGCGTCCGGGCCATGGATGTTTCCGAAGGAAGTCCGAAGCATCTGTTGGAGCAGTTTGTCAATCACCTTCAGCTTCGATACTGGTGGCGTACCTTGATAGCCATGCAAAAAATATTGCATACTGCCAATCTTCTCCGGTAAATGTTTCCCCTTCTTCGCCGCGTTACGATCAAGCCAATCATAGAAGAACGCCTGTCAAGAAGACATAGGTCCTGGGAGTAAATCTAATAGTCTAAAAACTAGCTTACCGGGCTTGATAGCGAGACAAGTTGAGTGGGAGGGACTATATGGAGGGAAAGTCGTTCGTCGAGTAGGGAAGCAGCGGCCTCGGAGATATAGCTAGAAAGGAAGATCTAGGGCTTTTCAAGTGGAAAAGGGTAGACAGACCTAAGATTGGGTATAAGACATGCTCGTCCAAACGGGATAATCCATCTAAATTGCCGATGTATCCATTTCGTTGTCTAAGGATCCGAAGCACCTCTGTGAATATGGCATGAAAGGGATAAAGAAGTCTCACCTTTGGATTCAGCCGGCCATATGGTTCTTCATCCTTGGGTTTGAAAACCCTGATTTTCATGAAATTAAACGAGTAACATGATGGATTTTCACGAGACCCACGCCACTGTTTGCACCCGACCCTCTACCTTTGCGCGGGCAAAATATGAACCTGAAGAACCCTTTGTAATCATTTTTGGGTGTATGCCTTCGGCTATGGCATTCTTCACGGATTGCACCATACTAGCCCATTGTTGATAGGTGAACAAGATACTTTGAATTGATGGATAGCTCACGAGTCGTAAGTCGCTTGTGTCATAGGTGATTTATGATCCAATGTCTTGACCTGGTGAGACCCTGAGCAAGAGATCTTTCGGAGCGAAGAAGAAATCGAGCATACTGGACCAGACAGGACACCAGGTATTACAACCTGTGGCTCGAAAACGCTGTGCCAGATTTGCTTCCTCTCATGTGTCAAGCCTTTCTTCTTCTTCCGCTTAACCTTTTGAGCTATAGACTCCGTCCAGCTAGTGGCTTTGTGAGCCAAAACCGCTCAACAGGAGAATAAGACGGACCGTTTGAAAGCATTGTCTAATTTCTTGAGGTCGATGCTTCCTGGATGTCCCGGGCGATGGAGTCTTTTGTTCGGCCTTTTAGAAGGGCCAGAGGCGTGCGCACCTACATCTGCTTCATCGGCCTCATCTATTGACTGTGCAATTGGCGTATAGCCGGATCGATTCGACATGAACTAGCTTTAGCACGGAGGTATACGCTGTGGACGTTGTGACGGACTGGGGTGGTTTCGATCAAGTGTCACGTGTCAAGTGGTACCTTATTAGGCGACGAGGTACTATTTACTACGGAGAAAGTCATTAACGGCGACTTCATACGCTCATAACTGCACTAAAGTCTTCCATAAGCCAGGCTCTTTTCAGGGAGTCGATGGTACTGCTAATCCGATCCTGAGTAAGGCCATAAATGTCTGAGATTAGTTCAAAGCTATGTACCCAAAGTAAAGCATATATACTCTCAATGTCTACAATAAAGCAATGCACACAAGCAGCCCACTTTCTCGTTGATAGATGGGACTCTGACGCTTCAGCGTCCAGGAGTTAGATAACCCTCTCCCTCGCTGCTTATCGCGGCCCATTCCACTTCTGCAGCTCGAGACCGCAAGGCGGGAATCTTGGCCCCTTTCTTTATCAAGAAATCGATAACCTCGTGAACGTCCCTCCACCCATGCGTTTCTGGAGTGACCTGGCTGCCAGGCAGCTTGGAAACGGTCAAGTGGCCAAGGCTTTTGGCCAGGTGCACGCTAGCTTTCACTTGCTTCAACTGTGGCAAGTCGTCGAAAAAGGCGGCAAGTGCCTTCACCGCTTCAACGCGTGCTCTCAGCACATGCCGTACAAAACGCCTAGACGGCGGCCGCCGGCCGAGGCGGAGCTTGACGGGAGGCTCCTCAACAAGCTCTTCAGTTTTCAACACTGTAGGCGTTTCGAAAGACGTATCAGAAGACGAAGGACCGGGGCTGGTGTTTCGGGAGCGTTGTTCCGGAGTTTTTGGTCTATCTATCCATGGATTTTCCTTGGGTGGTATGGGTTTTGTATACTGGGAGAGAGCTGCAAGTGACAGGTCCCATCGCTTGGGTAGCCATACACCAACAAGCACTCTCCACGCGGCAATCAATCGTTTAGCCCTGTAAAGGTATGGCATGTTTAAACCAAAGCAATGACACAAAAAACCAGTATTACCGCTTGTAAGTATCTGTGAGCGCAGGAAATAAGCTCGTCGCCTCGCCAAATGAAATAAAGCGTACCATCAATCATGAGGTTATGATAATGATATATCAGATAAATGAGGCTCCCTGCCAAAAATGCGCCAATAGGAGTATACCATAATAGTGCCCACAAGAACAAGAAGGCAGCTGGATAGACGAACAATAGAGAGAGGAAACCAAAAACCACCTTATTCTGGGCTTGAGTCTCTTCCTCGTCATGAACAAGCCGAGCGCCTAAGCGGCCCATGAGATACACTGGCATATGGACAAGCAGCGGGAATAAAAAGAAAGGTAGAGCAACCAGGGCCGACAGAGTGTCGCGAATGAGTAAGGCGAGAGTGTAGAGGCGACTTGGAATAGGTGCAGGTGTGTTTGGGTCCAAAGAACGAGGGATGGGCAGAGACGATAGCACGGAATTGGTTAAATGAGAGGTCTGTAACAGTGAGTAATACTCGAGAAGATTACGCTTGGCTAATTTGTAGCTCGGTGCAGTATTTGGCGGAGAGAACAGATCTACTAAACTACACAGCTTTTGAGTATCCTACAAGGCAAAGTTATACATCCACTCACGTCTGCGAAACCACAATGAAATCATCAAGGTTGATAGGATTCCGCTCCCATAGTATTGCGCGAGCCATACGAGCAGCATAGAGCGTGTCCCTTGGGGGGTTTTGTCAGTTGGGGGCAGCGGGAAGATAGAAACGATTAATAGTACCAGTCTGGTGCGTTGACTGTACCTCTTATAAGCTCTTCTTCAATGGTCGCAGTGAGCCGCTTCACAGCAGCTCGAGGTGCACCCTCCTCCCCGGATAGAAACTGGTCTTTGTATGCGTCGAGAGTGATCGGTTGCCCAAATCTAGCAAAATCAGAAAAAAACGGAATTGCTAAGATTAAACCCAAACTCACTCAATCACCACCTGAGTATTGAAAGATATGTGAGATAAGATAGTTGAGCGAGTCCGGCACTCACATTACTTCGATATTTAGATTTATTAGTATACACAATGGTAGCTGGGATGATAGCTACGTCCTGAGCATGCGCTAATCCCGGATTTTCTTGTTGCCATCTGGCATATTCTAATGCTGCCCAAGCCGCACCATCCTTGACTTGCATGATCCGGGGCTCTGTGTAACTTGTGCCTTCTGGAAACAATGCCACAGCTTGTCCCTTAGAGAGTGCTTCAAAAGTACCCTTAAATAAGACTTGTCGGTCTTTCGACTTGCGATCAACTGGGATATTTCCCGTTGAATGTAATATATATCGAGCAACCGGGTTGGCATGTAAACTCGCTGTAGTATCAGGACTTGAGTTGTCTGAAGCACTGTAGGACATATGACAGAAGCCTGACCTTTACTCCAGTAGTTCAAAATGCGACGGTGAGGAAATGTGACCGCTGTGATGGATGAGCCTACGGTCATGCATAATAGCTAAAGGTAACATACAAAGAACAGCTGGGTCAAGTATCATATTATGATGTGTCGCAGTCCTGGTGGAAGATTTTTATGTGTATACCCCTTGCTTCATAGGTTTCCACTTACACTATGATTGGACCATCCTTAGGCACGTTCTCCTCTCCTATAACGCGGATTTCTGCGAAAAAAGACGACAACGCCCAACCCGAGATGCGACGAATAAGCCTGTGTAGCAACTTGTAGTCGGATGACATTGGATAAAGTCTAAGGTTCCGTGATAGTTTGTAGACAAGCCAAACCACGAAAGAGGTGTTAATAAACGAGTGCCAGCAGAAAACGTACAGAATGGAACAAGTAGCCTCTGATGCATCCGTTGGTGCCTCATTTTAGTTCCATTAAATTTCTTCTCTTGGCGCTAGTCACGTGAATAACATGATACTCGTTTTAACTTTTAGTGACTTGTAGTATACAACTTAATGTAGAATTTTACTCACTAGAAATACCGACCTAACGACAGGGTGCAGAGAGCTACAAGCACAGAAGGGGGGATTAGTAAAGACAAGAATTATTTGCTGTCGGCAGAAAAAAATAAATGCTCGCTTTTTGAAATCTTTTACTAAACAATGTATTCGCGAAACGAAGTCGGAGTACGGCAGCTCACAATCCAGAGGACTCTCCTTGGATGGGGATCAATCTAGCGAAAGGCGCCACCAAACAAGGACTGACCCCGAATATTTCAAAAGTGTGCTGTAGTGCAGGGGAGGCGCGCCACCTTCACCCCGATATGCCAAATGTGTATTGTTGTACTCAAGCGTCATCAAATAGTCCTCTGAGTAGCTTAAAATCAGATAGTCGTATATTCGACGTCTGAGTTGAGGTAGGGAGATATCTCGAACAAAAAACCTGAGTCAGATGATTCACAAGCGCTGTCCCCAGTGGGCTTCCTCCCCCAAAGCTCACGACATATCACGAACTCATGTAAAGTTGTATGAGACCACGTCACGCAGGGATTACACATCGTCGTCCCAATAACGCAGGGGAGATCCTGTCCAAATTTAACTAAGGCCGGTTCTTCTACATCGATTTCCGTCCCGGCGGGCAGAGAGGCCGGCGTGCTTCCAAGATTCAAGCTACATAGGTCCAATCACATCTAAGCGATATGTGAGCAAACTTGTGGACACCGGAGTGACCAAATGGGGAAACTACCCAGGCTCATACTTATCTAGTGCTTGTATCGTAACCGCATGGATTTGAGCGTTTGCGCAGCAAGGACTTATCTCAGCATAAGCACATCTGCGGTTTCATTGAAAGGTAGTAGAACCTGCTCGGTTGTAGAGCACCATGATTCGCAAAATACCATGGTATTGATTCGAATGCTACATAAAATATATTCTATGGATGATCCAATGCATACAAGTGAAAAAAACCGTTCCAGCCTTAGGCAGTTCGCTGCTGTGATTTATTCTCAGGTACATAGGCAGATACTCAAAAAGGGATAGCGGATTATTACTCATTGTCCAAACCATGATATTGAAAGCCGCCGGTATATGGTTCTTCCGCAGGCCATTCATGAGGCAATTGTACGGCTTTTGTCAATTGAATTGGAGCCGCTAAAAGCTGCGTGTCACTTGATTTGAAAACCAAGTGCTTGGGAAGGTGGACATTCGAAGAGGGAAACTAGGTTAAGGGGTGTATGATATCGTCACATGTCCATTTTTGTGACCACAAGAGCAAGCTGTGTGTAAGATTGTCGTTGATTACCTACGAAAATATCTGTCCAAGAATATACCTGAACTTCCTTACATTCCTTTCTGATGAACACCATTTATCCTGGGCATACTAGTCAGAAAGTGGAAAGTGTCCGGCCCAAAAAATAAGTAGATAGCAGTTCAGATTTTATGTAGCTATCTGGGCCTTCTAGTCTTAGTAGGCGCTTTCTACAAGTGATGTACAACATATAGGTATGGCGCCGCTGAGCTAGAAGTTGTGTTTGCGGGGACTGAAGGGGCCAAATACATACAATCAACTGGTATCACCAACGTGTCCAACATTGATCTTCCCATTTTGACGACGGACCCCTCTTCGTTTCTTTGCCGTCGACGTACTATCAGGTTCGAGTAAGTAGTGCCTCTGGAAGCCGTCCAACATGCACAGTATAGCTTCGAGAATCAACAATGTTTCTGCACTATTTTCTTCATGTATGATGTGCCTTTTGGCAGCCATCGCGCTCTCGTCTCTTCTTTATAATGCGGACCCAGAGGGCAGCATCCGTATTGCTTCAGT
Organism: Calocybe cyanea; assembly: GCA_018851305.1. NCBI lineage: Eukaryota > Fungi > Basidiomycota > Agaricomycetes > Agaricales > Lyophyllaceae > Calocybe > Calocybe cyanea. The sequence goes on from JABCKL010000003.1 coordinate 222,840, forward strand.
CAAAGTGTGAGTTCTGTGTGCTGCGATTTTGCTCTCGCTAAAGGACTAACAAAATCAGTCATCCAACTTTCAAACGTCATGGTTCAGCTAAGAAGCAAGATTTGGCGTTTATAAATTTTAATATCACAGCTGGTAAGTGATAATTTGATCATAATTTCCTGTTATTTAAGATGACATACGTCCCGCTCTATTGCCACGCCTTAGACCTAACTCCACTCTTCCACTGGAACACGAAGCAGCTTTTCTTATATCTTGAGGCCGAATATACCAATGTGAAAGGGGTAAGAGCCCCTTTACTACCATGTCATCGTGGGATTGCGGGATAGCAGCCAATAACTGACACTTCCCAAACTCTTATTCCCCACGGCGGATGCTTCGTTCCTTTGAACTAAACCAAAAACTGATTTATTTGGCCATCAGGTTAAAAACGAAGTTGTGATTTGGGATCGCATCGTACGTCGCAAGGATGACGCTGTAGTCAATGTCGCTGGAAAGAACAAGTACCTTTTCCGAGAACTTTCCTCCTCATTCAGGTGGGTAGCATGGTTCAATGTGGGATGTGGGGTGGTACCATTGCAGTGTATTATTCAACCGCTGGTACTCACCCCGCTTCATCACTGTCTTCATTTTTGGTATCATTGACTGACTGACTGACTGATAATCGCGTTCCTCAGGAACGTTGCCCCCGCGCATTACGCACTCAAGTACAACGTCATGCCATATGTCGGTCTATTGAAATATGGCGAGGCTGCCAGGACGGTTGAACCCATTGTCTTCCCTGAATCACAGAGTCGTGTGTCATAGTTATTTCCATCTGCATATTAGGCCTAGCGGTGTGTTTTACTTTGTATTTCGCTTGCTCGCCTATCCGGCGATGACCTAGATAAAAGACATTCATACTCGGACCTTCGCAATTGCGTGAATGTATGGTTGAAGCTTGGCGTCCGGAAAATTTGCGGAAATTTACTGCACTGCGTAATTTTTGTCGCTTCCAGACTTGGTGGAGTTTTCCAGGCACAGCTCCTAATAAACTGGTTGGATTGAGGGTCATGGTTTCATGACGTTTATAGCTGAAGTAGTCGAACATTGGATAGCGAATCAATCGGAAGGCACCCGCCACATCCCCCTTTGGGTGTATCACTTGGCTTGGGAATGAACGTAGGCTTTCTACTTGTTGCACATGCAAGGACTGTATCAAACCCAAAGTTGAATGTTGAGCGCGCTGATTCGAGTTTTGTTCAATGACAATTGTATTGTTGCAACCCAGTAGGCTGGCTAATCATTAATCAGAGCCCCAGTATCTGGCGAAAATATCGTTGACCAAATGGAGATTCAGAATTTATTCCCATTGCTACATGTTTACGTTCTACTCGCCACCAGCCCACCTTGAATTTTTCTCTTTTTCCATGGCGCGAGATGACTATTGCGACCAGAAAAAAGCAGCGAAAATTGCTTGTCGGGTCCAACGTTGTACAGCACACATGGTGGTGGTTGACAATGAGCTGTTTCCGAGTCGGAGCGACCTAGGTCATATATAGGCAAGACCTGATCAGATCTCGTTTGAATAATTGAATTAGGAAAAGGACCGATTATAAAATATAGGACCAAGAATTCTTTCAGGGTTAACGTTGGTCGTCTGACAGGAAGCGTGTCGGAGGCAATTCCTTCGAAGATAGGGTGGCTGAGTAGCCGATTACCTTCTTTTATAATGCCATAATCACTCATCTGACGCCCTCGCTTTTTCTGTCCTTGCTTTTGTCCTGCTCTCAATAGCTACTCTCCGCACGACGACCTTTTACGAAAAGGAAGAACAAAATAAAAAGAGATAATGTATTCACCTCAAGCAGACGTACGCGATTTTCAGATGCAATCGTCTTATGCGCAACCATCGGCCCAGCACTACATGTTTTACACGCAGCAGGACATGCCGGCATCACAATGCGTCACTGCGTTGCAGACTAATCACGAGGTAAACCCTCTCGCAGTGTCTGTCCTGCACATATCTTAGCCTTTAACGTCGATCAGTCTTCTATGAGTCGTAATCCTGAACCCGCCCAAGAACCCTTATCTGCCTATGCACGATTCAAGATTGAAGAAGATGAACTGTTTTATAGAACTTTTCCCCAGGCAAGATATGCGGCCAAACAATACGAGATGGTTTACGATGGATACCAAGTATATGAAGGATACCCTTACGACGTTGGAACTTCTGTTTCTCTTAACGGGTCAACGAACGCTAGCGGTTTGACAACTGCACCTCATTCCAACTATGCTGCCTCATCTTTGCCCACATCCGGCTATTATCAGTCAATCCAATCCTCAGCTCTTCTTTCGACCTGCAATTCGCCCCACTCTATGACAACGGGTCCACAGAAAACATTCTCGTCTCACTATAACGATGTACGTCGATGATAGATGTTTTTTTGACGTCCTTGACCCAATACGATTATATGTAGATGAGTATTGCAAAGGCCCTTCAGGAACCTACGTCGTGCTCTACGGTGGCTGCACCCACCAAAACAGAAGTTAGATCTGTACCCCAACCACCTCGCCACGAACCACCACCAATGGATTCCCTCCCTCCTCCGCCCTCCCCTACATCTTCCTCGTCGTCTTATGATTCACCTTTAGTGAGCAGCCCTGAGTATTACCAGCAGGCGACGTATTACGATCATCAAAATGCCGTAGCCGACTCCCCTGAGTCCTTACTAACCGACTATTACTCGCTTCGTCATCCACAAACAGTTTTGTATAACTGCTATCCACCCGCAGGGTCACCAACGGTACACCCAAATGGATGGCCTGTTGTTACGCGCGCACCTTCACCGCGTGGCATGCGACTAAGCCCACTCCCACCAGTAAGAAGACCTCTTGCCAAGAAGCCCCCTCTCGCCTGTCTCTTCTGCCGTGGCAGAAAAATCGCATGTGGACCTCCAGAGCCAGGAAGCTCAGATCGAAGTTGCAAGTGAGTTGGCTCTTACGTTTCCCCTAAATGTCTTTCCATTCCCGGATTAGCGATAATCGCTCTTCCTCCGCATTGCTCTTCCATTTAGTGCATGTAATCTGAAAGACAATTTTTTTTTCTCACGTCCATAACGCTCACTAATTATTTATTAAAATTTCTAGTCAATGCCAGCGACGAAGTATCAAGTGCGAGTATCCTTTGGAAAGTCGTCGAGGCATGCGCAAGAAAAAAGCTCACGTCATGAGCATGAACAGCGCACGTCCAAAGGTCAAGCTAGGGAAGAAGGCCAAACAAATGCAGTAGCCAGCATACTTTATCAGGTGATCAGGGCGAGGGGTTATCTCTTTGGGAACAATTAGCTTTGACTGACTGTATGCACACGTTTTTTTTCTTTTCTTTTGCGGGTTCGGGCCATAAGTAAGGACAATTAATCCAAGGTTGGACCTTTCGGTCGGTCATTATTGTGCCCACTTTGGCTCTCGGGGAGGAATATCCCCATACTGATACTGTTTATCATAGTCAATATAATATCCCATGTATATATATGTATATCCTTAGTTTTATTTCCCCAACAGGGAGCTCTTGTACTTAATCTTTTCGACTGGCATCGTCCTAATGAAGTTCATTGATGACCTGCATTATTAAATTTACATGCGCACCGCCACTATTCATTCAAAAGACATAGATGTATATGAATTTTTACGCAATGCTACAAATTCCACAAAAACATGGTAGATACCAAGGATTAGTTTGTGACCAATAGAAGTGTAGGGAGTAATTCGTAAATCCATGGCTTCAAGAATGACGAGCAACTTTCTGAGGATGGCGAGCTGAGCGTCTTACCGGAGCCGGCTCATCTTGATTACCAGCATTTTGAGCAGGCTGAGCTCCAGTCGTCTTTTTACCAGCCTTGTTACGACTTGCTAGAGGACCGTTGTAAATCTCGTCATCCGAGTCCTGGACCGACTCATCCGCAGCTGCGTCGTCTGAAGGACCGGCTTCGTTCACCACAGCATCCATGGACTCTTCTCGTAGCGGAGTCAACTCTGAACGCACACGCTTATGCGCACCTTTGGCGTGGCTGCTGCTCGTGCCGGCGACGGATCTCTCCGTATTGGCTATCATCTCCCAGGAGGGCTCCGGCATAGGTTTCCCCTCTTCAGCTGCTTGTAAAATCAAATGACTGGCGCGCTGGAGGGGCGCCTTTTTGGATGGCGACTGGACACCATCCATGGCGTCGTGTGCCGTACCATCGCTTTCAGAGATCATCGAATAATCGCCGTCGGGCATATTACCATCACTTGGACCGCGAAGATTAGCCGGGAGTACGTATGATGTTAACCAAGGATGGTGGAGGGCGTCGGTGAGGGTCATCCGCTTCCGAGGATCTGGTTCCAATAAAGCGCGTACGAAGTCTTCGGCTGCAAAAAAATGTCAGTTTTACACAAAGACAGCTCCGAGTCGCGATGCCTACCCATATCACTGACGTGTCTCCCAGTCAAAATGTCCCATTGGACTCGGCGTTCTAAAACGCGAGTACGAATATCCCGCTGTCCTTCATCCTCAATAAAAGGACCCGAATTGGTGAGCCTATCAACGCAATTAACGCTAAAAATTTTGGTCAAAATTTTGTTGTTTGGGAACACATACATCGAAAAGACAATAACACCGACGCTCCAGCTGTCAACAAGATTGTCATATCCTTCATTATTCGGTTGCTTAACCACTTCAGGTGCCAGATAGCTCGGAGTCCCACACATCGTCTACCAAACAATCTCAGAGATGGTAAATTTGATGTCTGGGTAAAACCTCACCCTCAGCATAGTCAAGCTATCGACGAACTTGGCTAGGCCAAAATCGGCAACTTTGACAATGGGTGGATTATCTTTGGTGAGCAGGACATTCTGTTGACGAAGTGAATACATATTCGTGTAACAAAGCATGAATCGAGAGCTAACCTCCGGCTTAAGGTCACGATGGGCCACGTTTTGGGAATGAATGTACTGTAATGTGCTGATGAGAAGCTGAAAGGCTGTTGAAAGGGGGATATTGCGTACAGAAAGAGCGTCACAGAGCTGATATGTAATGTGCTGAGCGGCGTGTTCAGCTAAACGCAAAGGACGTCAACACATGTGATCGCACTTTGGAGACGAAACACAGCTTACTGAGACCGTTGTTTTTGAGTATATAATCAAGCAAATCGCCTCCGTCAACCAATTCTAAGACCAGGTCTGCCATCAACGATAAGTCAACGGGGCTCAGTCCAGTATGATGAGTCAGCATACTGATGTCATTCGAGTCCTCTTGGACAAAGACCTCTTTCAACTCGCAGATGTTGCGGTGCTTAAGCTTTTCCAGTATACTGACCTCACGTAAAAAGATTTCGTTTCGAGGATGAGTTTGCTGAGTACCAGGCGAACGAACATTTCTGCTCTCCTGAATAATTTTTACCGCTACCCACTCGCCCGTTTTGCGGCATATCGCTTTCATGACAGTCGCGAATGAACCTTTACCCAGTTCCTGGGTGATGTCATAAAACGCGTAAAGGCCACTGGTAGGTGGACCACTGGCGGTATGGCGGTAGATAAACCCTAGTAAAGGTACTAGCTAAAGCAGATCCCAAAAGTTTATATACAACTACGTACGATAGTCCTCGACATTCCCATTTTGAGGTTGGGGTAGAGTAGTCCCAAATGCAATTTCATTGCCTTCGCGAAGAACGCGCGTCTGGTTTCTGCCGATCTTGCTACCATTGATCTAGTGTAGAATGAGCGATACACGCTGTGACTTCTTGTGAGGAGACTTGCAAAGGTGCCGTTGCTGGAAAGATCCATAACTGTAACGGTAGAACTCGTGTCCGATCCATTCCAAGTTATGGTGCAGTGAAGATTACCTGACTCGAGTCAGAAACGCGACATACAGAAATGGCCAACATTTGTACTTACTAACTTTAAAGCCAGGTAGAACAACTTGATTTAATTCCCTGTTTCTACCAATAGAGTACCGAGGATTCATCTTCCAGAAATCAATTCTGTGAAGTGTCGGGCTACAAGGTTGGAGATATCCCCAAAGGTGTGAGTCTAGAGTCGGATCAGATTGTTGGGAGGCCTGTTGAGTTGATTGTGTCTGCTGTTGTGAGTCGTCAGACGGATCCTCGCTCATCGAATTGTCTTGAAAATCGTCCATAGTAACTCGAGTGTTTTCGTTGGGTTTGTGGGTGTTGTTGGGATGGAGAGGTTAACGCTGTTGCTGAATTAGTAGATGATCGACCCTTTCTTTATACAAAAAAGCGCGTTTTAAATCCCCGACGGGCCAGGAGAGTTGCTTTGACTTTTATCGGACACGTTCGGTGTGGGCTGGGGGTGAGCTTTGACAAACCAGTCGTCCCAATCTTTGTGATCTGAGCGAATGGAGCGTTTAGTCGAGTTCTTTGATCAAAGAGAACGGCTGTGACAAAGAAAAAAAAAGAATCGGACCTTGAAAGGGTGGCCAGTTTCCACGTTGAACCCCACACAGCTTTGGACGACTTTGTCAACCGTTCTGGACTACAAAAACAAGGGCCGTCACGGTTAAATTGGTGAGGGCCAGTCGAGCCACGGACACGTGATACTTAAATCCAGATGTCCTTCATTTCTTCGGCTAGCTGTTGAGCTAGTACAAATGTGAGTGACAATGCAAGCTCAGTAGGCACTAAACTTATATTAATGTTGTACCAGAGGCCAGTTGAAGAAAGCAATTCGTTGATTGCTCGTCAGAAGGTAGGGCACCCCGAAAAAATCTTGGCCCTGTCACAGATTTTACACATAATCAGATCCCCCGACACCGTGTTTACCCATCGCAACAGCTTTTTACGCGACACCGGCTCGTTAGTTGACCCTGATCGTAGAAACATTGTAATCGGACGCAATACACGTCGACGGAGACTTCTGCTACCAAAAGAGATTCCGATTCGGAGACAAGCGCGATGGTACAAGTGGAGAAGACGCCATCTTCAAGTCGGTATGGGGTACAGTATTACATACAAGTGTTGATCTCGGTAAACAGCGGCGTGCAGAGATAGTGGGTGTCATGAAATAGACGACAGAGAAGACAAAGTCGTGTGTCAAATGACGCGCCCAAAATAAGGCAACAATGGACTATCGTAAGTTTAGGAGTCTAACAGTAGCTTCTGCAATTTGTGTATGAGGTCGGGGCTTGTCCTGCAGCATCCACCCACTACCAACCCACCCCATTGATCACGATGATTCTGTAGTATATCTTGAGTAATCCTAGCAAGGTTCGAAGCCCATGTCTCCTTATTGCCGTCCGAGGCGGGGATCCACGTTCGAGTGGCTTGATCATAGACATCCCCACCATTAGGATAGAGAACTAGCCATGGTGTATACGAGACGGTGACGCGGAAAAGATCGATCGCACTGACCATATCTTCAACAAGAGAAGGAATGAACTCCAGTGAAGTACAGTTAATGCCAATGCCAGTCGGCCTCGGTAAGTACTCGTCGCCCTTTGAAGGTTGGCCAGCCGCTGGTGACCAAACGGCATGGACAAGGTCATGAACAGTCATATTTGCACCTCCTGGAAATCGAGCCTGAGGACTCTCCCCGCCAGGAAAGACAAAGGATATCCACCATGGTTTCAGGTTAAGCTTCCTGCCATCTGGAAACACCATATTCGTAAGTGAAGAGATAGCTTTCCGGATCGCTATCACCTCACGCAGGAGGGGAATAGTCTCAAATGCAACGATATCGACCATTTCCCAGGTTGCGGAGTCACTCGCGAACAAGACCAATCGATTTAGATGGAACTGCGTCAAAGCGGTGATGGACTCTTCCTCACGCTTTATATCAGGTCTGCCATATGCATTTGTTATGCCGCTCGCTTCTGCTTCGGAGAAGCTAGCAGGTCCATAGGGTGGGGGATAGTAACCTTTGAATTCTTGTGGGGGTGATAGGGTCGCTCCGAATGGACCAAGGGAGAGTGCTATCCTGACGTCTGCGTCGGGAATCTCTTTCAAAAAGGATTTCCTTGCTTCATTCGCCAATTCGATGCTTCTTATCATAATTCTCGGTGCTTGCTTATCAGAGTATCCGGCTTGCCCAAATGTCTCTAACGATGCCTGATATCTGTCTTCTATGTTCAGTGCGAGCGAAAATCGTCTGCTGTAATTCTCACGTAGCGGTCGATATTATCCTAGCCCCAGATCGCATATACGACAAATGGGCTTCAGTGATGGCATCGGGATTATCGATGACTTGCTGAGTAGACCATAGACAGGAGCTGGAGGGACATTGCTCCTCACGCATCGTTCCCTTTTCCAAGCGTCAGAAGGGGATTTTGAGTATGAAGAAAAACCTACTAGTCCTCCATCCAGGACCACGGGGGAGCTTGAATAAATCTGCATGAGATACTTGACCGTGGTCGCGGCTGGCCGAGAACTGCTCAGTCACATATTGGCTTCTTCTTCAAGATCTATCATCTTACCCTTCCTTACCCCGGAAGAGCATGATCACGTGTAGACGCAAAGGTCTGGACGCCGTTCAGTAGCCCTATGTTTTGTCTTCTTACCAACCAAAGGTATTTAATAGCGTAAGCTCTTTTGACCGCTTTTCGTCATATCGATCGACTATGGCATAATATACACCACAGTGGGCTAAGCAAGCTGGCTTAGAATCAGAAGATCAATTTTTTGACTTGTACAGTCTTGATGACGAGGTCAAGCGAACCATGTTTCAATTAGCCGCCCAGTATGTTGACACCTCCATCCTAGTCGCTTTCTGTAATTCCTCGTCCCGTCAAAGCTATCATTTTCGTCTTTCCATATAGCGAGGCTCGCGAGCGACGAGCTGCCGAGGATGTAATTCTTAAAGAGAAGGGAGTCAGAATCGATGAAACCGTGTTCTGGATGAAGCAAACAGTGATAAATTACTGGCAAAGTTCCGTGTATGCATCGACTGAAGCTCTTGACCCTTAGGTTCGCAATGCTTGTGGCGCGATGGCGCTTGTCCACAGCTTAGCTAATGTATGTTGTTATATCTAAACAGTCATCTTGACCTTTACAAACAGCCTATTCCCCAGATAGATATCGCTCTAAAGTCTGGGTCGCCATTCTACGATTTTCTCAACGAGTGCCGTCATAAGCCAGTGGCGGAGCGTTCCAAACTCTTTGAGGATACACCCGCTTTTGCCGAGATACATGCATCTGTGGCAGGTATAGGCCAAACCCCATTGCCACCAGCCGACGTTCACCCTGATCAAGCTTACTGTGCATTTATCTCGGCGCCTGGGGAAGGGAGCACAGGCCGAAGAGTCATCGAGTTAGACGGCTCACGTGCAGGGCCGGTAGACCATGGAGAATGTACAGAACTGTTGGATGATGTTGTGCGTATTGTGAAAGACACGTTCATAGCGAAAAATCCTAGTGTCTTGTATAGCATGCTTTATCTTGGGCAGTCAATCTAGGCACAACTTTAAGTGTTGAGATGCTTGTACAAATATATTAGTGTACCAAATAGCTTGCCATGTATAATAATGCGTGCTATATCAAGCGCACGAGACGGCTAAATATTCGTGCACGTACATGGACCAGTTATAATATATTCCCGTAAGTTACTGTCTATTCTATGTGTATGACCCATCACCTAATCTCGATCTCCAAGGCGTTCATAACGGTCTGGTTCTTCGTCCGGACTCGGAATCTGCTTTTGCATTTTCTCCTGTTTGAACTGCTTGGGAAGTAAGGTCAAGCCAGCAAAGTAGGCAACCGACAGGAACTGTAGAAAGTATTGTGATCTAGAAAACTGCATTTGAATGACAAGCGAATCAACACTTACCAAAATCCATAGGTAGAACAACACATAGGTGCCTTTCGAGAATGGTTCCCTGCCAGTCGTTCTCGTCCATTCGGTATCGAAACCGGTGTGAATTTGATACATAGCAAGGATGATTATTAGAAGGCCGAAAAATACGTGGAAGTAATTCTGCAATGGCCGACGCGCGCTGTTTCTTGGCTTCGCCCAGTGTATCGTGGCACCCACGACAAGCTGGAAGACGTATAGAGCAAAAATAGTGGCACCGAGTTTCTGAAACGTGCGTTGAAAAGGATATTTACGTTCTTGTTCGAATCGAGACTGACCTTGTGGGCATCATCAAGGTGCATTGCACCTGCTTTAGTGACTGACCGAACACCCATAGCAATACCAGCGACAATAGCAGGACCAGCTAAACCAAAAACAGCTTTATACAAATATCAATGAATCGCAGTCTGAAACTTACCGCCAACAAGTTGTATGAACCAGTGACCTGTAAACCACTTTGGGGTAAACGTTCGGAGATACCGAGCTAGCAAGGCACCGGAAGGCAAAAACACCAGGAAGCCTGCGACACAAAAGATAGCATGGGCAACAATGGAGCGCTGGTATGATAATAGAGGAATGTCGTCGGAAGGACTTGTGCCCTGTTCGCCACTTGCATGTTTGGTCGGAGTCGAGCTAGAACCTGAGGACGCTGAGGAGGCTGAGGGTGTCGGGGTGGAAGACTTGTCCGAGAGTTCGAATAGAACTGTTCGATGTTCGTAATGCTGTACAAGATGAGCATCAACATCAGAAGTCCCAGGCGGTTCTGTCCCATATGCAAAAATGACAAAGTGTTGTTCACTATCTTCATTTGCCTGTAATTATATCAAGTTATAAACATACAAGACAGCCTTCTTGATCTCTTACGGGGATCGTGAACCCAAAAACCGATGAATCTCCTGCAACCTGTGCGGTTTAAGATGTCAAGGATTTTTTGCATTAAAGCTGAGGCCGGTAGTTCTCACCGAGGTCAAATAGTCCACAACAGTCGCCTTCCGTGGGGGGTTCGGATCGACAGTTGGCATCACTTCTCTGGGTGCATGGCGTTGCGATAGGGTCACCTTGCCCTCATGAGCCCACATTATGACCATCGGTGTATTTGCCATCACTCGACCAAAGCCTCTATATTGAAATGAGGGATGTAGAATCCAGTTTTTGCATAGGAATTGAACAGGTTTAAACTCACACTGCCATCCACCCAAGCTGGCGTTTACCCAGACTCGACAAAACGTCTATCTCATTAGGTTCATGGAGTTGCGACTCTCCCAGCCGGTATTTTACTCACAGTCGACACTTGAGCCATTCAATGTCGCCGAGACACACATGAGCTATATAAACATAAGAAAGGAGATCAGAAACTTGAGCGGACTACGCTCACACTGCCGCATTCCTTGTCAGTAATGATTTGTCTGCCAGCAATAAACTGCGATGAGAATTTTTTCTTTTTCAGTCCGTGATCATCGCCTTAGTGCTAGTGGAGGTGTACCGACATTTCCAGATACGTTGATTACTAGAGGAAGAAGGGCCATTAAGGATGGCAGAAGAGCCACCATCGTTTTGCTCGAGAATGACAGTGTCTAAGGCGGGGGTCTCTGTCCGGTCAACGGAAGGGTGATTTATAGTGATTCGCATCAAGGTGTAGACGCGTTGTGCAAGCTGTCAGATACATCCGGAGGTAAGCGCATGAGAACCCCTGGAAACCGTTTTAGGGAACGTACCAGGGTATAAAAGGAAGATAGTTTTATGTCGATCGCGCATTCACTTGCCAAGTAAACATATCGATATTGGGAGTTCATGTGTAGGATCCCGGTCACTTTGTTTCGCGGCACCTTTGATAGACCATTCGCCATTAGGGGGCGATTGTTCTGCATCTGTCGTACGGGATCTGCGCGCAGCACGATCTGAACCTTCTAGACTCAAACGGGACATCGATACATTCGGCGCTACAGTAGTCCCAAGTCGGCTTAGCAAAGAAGGTCCCACGTCTATGTTGTCTTCGTCCTTTTGCCTCTTTGATGGCCGTGTTGATTGTTCTGGATAGATACGGTGTTTTGCAGATGTCGATGAGCTATCGATGGCTTCAACCTGATTTCGAAGCCGAGTATCAGATGCGATAGGCAGCTTCCGAGTTGGTTGGATCGTTGCTGGGCGTTCTGGTAAAGAAGGCGGAAGATCCCTGCCGTTGATCTTTCTCGGAGGTGGTGGCGTTGATGATGTTGAAGCATCTTGCACGGTAAGACTATCTTGCTGTTTCACAGGTTCTTGAGGTGGAATCAAAGACTGCCCAAACAGAGAATACGACATTCGGTATAAATGAATGGAACGAGAAGTGGCCCACTGCGAACCCTAATTAGGTTATGAACATCTTCAGACTGTTCTTTTGTAACTTGATTTTGCACTGTGCTCAATATCGTTATCAGATTTGGAGGTGGCATCCAACTTGAGTTTGATTTCCGCTAAAGGCCATGTTACGTGGTGAGTGGGTGAGTGTTTTTATAAAACATAAAACTCACCCGTGCACACGCTTGCAATAATATAAGACAGGCCTGAACAGATCTTGAAGCAGATGTGGGAGACAGTCGAAGTGACTGAATGAAGTTAGACCACAATATGAAAGGAATGACTTCTGCAAACCTCCAACAGAAATGAGCAAGAATCAACGATCTGCCTGGTCAGAGATTGCAGTGAGAGACCTCCGTTTTCCGGTATAGGCTGTTCGAGGGTAGCGGCTAGCGCTTCTGCAAGACGGACGACAACCAGCTGTTGGTCGGATTTGGAAAACCTTTGCAGAGTTATCTTGGTGACCATGGAGCTACAGTAAGCGCGTAAAAATTGAATAGCCGGTGCTGCTCGTTTCTCTACGACGAAAGCTGCCAGGTCGAGGTACGACTGGAGTGAATGTAGCAAGGAGACATCATCTGAGCGGGCTCCCTTCTGAAGATAGTCAGTAGCCGTGCTGAGTAAAACTTCAAGCAAATCATGTCCACGAGGTGAAGGAGTTGAGAACGTTTTCAAGGGTAGGAGAAGGTTTTTCACAATAATCTCGACATCGTTATATCCCAACTTTGGTATCAACTGTGATCATCTGATTGAGCGAAGCGCATAACAAGTATAGAAGCAGTCCACATACTGCCTGTAGAGTGTCAATGAAGAGTTCCTCTGCAGGACTTCCCGGCGTTGCATGTCTTTCGACGATTGCCCGTTTTGCTTCTCCGGTCAAAAATGCCAAGACTACCTCTCGAAGACGTTCGCGGGTCAATTTCTCCTCCTCATCCGTGGAATCATCCACTGGATTGATTTGATCACACAAAACGCTCAACGTAACTCGCGGATCCATGTCAAGATGTTCAAGCAACGCTTTCTTGACGACGATCACCTCGTCAGATTCGTCTGGGCAATGTCAGACATGAATTGAGCAGAAGAAGTCTCTGCTGCTTACCACTTTGCAGTAGTTGCAGCAGCACATCGGTATTACGGCTGACCAATCTGCGATTGGCATTTGAGAGGTGGGTGACGGCTGTGTATCCTTCAAGCCGGACCTAGAGTAAAGGTCAGTTAAGCTTCATGCCATCTTCAAAACGCACCCTAGGTGATTGGTCTTCGCATAGGTCATAGACAGCATTGATAGCTTCCTCTTCAAGTTCGGGGAAATCAGTGAATAAGTAACGGATATTCTGTGCTGCCAGGATTTTGAGATTTGAGTATGACGAGCGGGTAAGCTCAATAAGGCGTTTCAAAGCATCTCGTCGCTTTGTGAATTTGATAAGCGTTTGCGGACGAAGGGGAAGTCTTTCTTACAAGGGGCCCTGTCTTATCCGGGTTATTTTTCGCTCGCCTGATGACGTCTGTTGCGTATGCATTCAAAATAGAGAAAAAAACAATGGCTACAAGGTGAGAAATACCTTTGACCTCGCGTTCTTGCTCAACAGCACTTCTTTCCATTACCACGAGGAGAGAACGAAGGAATCGTCGGTGTTGGACTTTTTGAGACCAATCATAGATCGCCCTGCACGTGCTGACACCAATATTTGACACGTGATTTGTTCCCGGTTTGCGCCAACCAATGACAAGCCGAGTATTCTTGTCTTAACTTTTACTTCCATGTCGTTGACTATCAAGGCTGCTGGTGAGGCTATGATTTATGTCGTCTCGTAAAATAACTCAATATTTACTTTGTAAACTGCAGCATCCAGTATTGGACGGCGGGTACCTCTAAAGCCTGCATCTTGCTTTCAAGGTGACCATGAGAATGATCAACTATTTCAGACATTACTTAGCTTCGACATGTGTAGCTTGTCGTTCATTACACTTGTCAAAACCCGCTAGTCTAGCAGAACAAACAAATCCGGTCCCAACTTCAACAACCTCGGCGACGGAGCCGATTACTGCCCTCGCCCAGCGAGGCTCCAACCAGCTTAGTCTCGAACGACCACAGAACAAAGCTGGTACGCCCTTCTATGATGACATTCTTAATGAATTTTGACGAGGATCATGGCCAGAATATGTGCTCTCAACACTGGATAAGATTACTAACTGGGCACGGCAGGGCTCAATGTGGCCCATGACATTTGGTAATCCTTTTGCCCACCCTATTATGGAGCAGGACCGCACGGACTCATTCCTGCACAGGTCTTGCGTGTTGTGCTGTTGAGATGATGCATATGGCTGCAGCCCGGTACGACCAAGACAGGTTGGGCGTTGTTTTCCGAGCCAGCCCTCGCCAGAGTGACATCATGATTGTCGCGGGTACATTGACTAACAAAATGGCCCCCGCACTGAGAAAGGTGTACGATCAAATGCCCGAACCTCGTGAGTGCAGTTCCAGTGCAGGAAATCAACAGGTTAAAAGCTTTTGCAGGCTGGGTCATCTCCATGGGCTCGTGTGCGAATGGGGGCGGCTATTACCATTACTCGTATTCGGTAGTACGAGGTTGTGACAGTACGTATCGCCACCAGAGTATCTCCGCAGTTCCTTGAAAAATTAATCAGGAATCGTTCCTGTGGATATCTATGTACCTGGCTGTCCTCCAACGGCTGAAGCCCTCTTGTACGGGATGCTGCAACTACAGCGGAAGATGCGCAGGAGTAGAAAGGGAGTGCTTTGGTAAGGCATGATCGGTCTGCTCTTGAGCCCCAAATTAATCCCTCACAGGTACCGCAAATAGCGTTATGCCTACTGTAGATAGCTCTGTAGATTGTTTACACACGCTCTAACACTGCCTTGATCAAAAAAAAAAAAGCGATGTATCAGGACTTGAATTGATAAATGGGTATTTGACCCAGGCAGACAGCGAGGGAACTGTCAAGAGCGGCATATTCCGCGTTGAATGACCGAGAAATATGACCAATGTTTGGAAGGCAAACCTCTGATCTCAACACTGGAGCTACCCTCACATCTTCTTTTTCTCCTTTTCGTGTGTAAAGCACCCAAATAGCTCTCTAAAGCGCTAGAGAGCATCAAACATCCCTCAAGTCTCTCTGGTGATCCCATTTCCTCGTGTTACCGGACAGTAGCACGCCGGAATTCAGTATTTGTTGGTTTAGTTCCGTCTTCGACCTCCAGCCCAGCCTCCTAAACCTTTTGAGACAATCATGGCTACAGCTCTTCACTCTTCACGAAACGATGCCGGTCCAAACATCCACCCCGCAATGTATACAGGACTCCCTGTCATGACCGAACTCGACTTCCAAGACGAACGGTATCCATCTCCCATACCTCACTCGAACGCCCAGCGGACAAGCGCGTTGATATACGGAGCAAATGAAAGATCAGGCTGGGATGATATATCAAATAATGCAGACAGTGCAGCTCGCAGAATGTACGACCCGAACGGCGCAATATATGATGTAGCCGGTTCACGGCGCGCACCTGAACAAACAGGCAATCAAGATTCACAACAACCACAGTTCAGGATCTCCGCAACGTCAGCGGACATGCAATCGCTCAAATCTCAGTCCCAATCCCAGTCCCAATCCCAATCACTCGAGCCTCAACGTAATACCCTGTCGTATGCCCTACCGGCTGGCACTGCTCGGCGTGTAGTTGAGCGTTACAGCCTGGAAGATAACGAGCAGCGTGCTCCGTCAAGGACATCAGCTAACAGCAAGCCCGTTGCCATGCCTCCAGAGCCCAGTAGCGCACCTCTCCAATCTCCTATGGGCCGCTCATCTCCCCTTCCGGTATCCGCTCAACGGCCGACACCTCCCAATGTAGTTGCCCCGAGAGGATCCAATGATTATCCTATCATGCCTTTAGCCGCATCTCCATCGTACAATCCTCCCGTAGCGCCGAAGCACCGTGCGTACGCCCAGCAACCTACATATATCACCCCTCCAACTACTCCTACCCCCGTCAAAACGGTTTATGCTCAGCAGCATCCGCCTCCACGGGAGGAAGTATGTGTCGAGTGCGCAATGCGGGACGAGGAAATGGCCGACGTTGATGTCACCTCTCCTGGTGTTTGGGAGCGGGAAAGTGATGCCGCATTCGAAGAACTTAAGAGACGGGAAGAGGAGGACCAAGCAAATGGAATCGTTCGTCCTGATGATTCTAAAAAACCAAAAACAAGAGGCGGTCGTTTGACAGAGCAAAATCTCAAGCTCTGGCAGAGCATTGTAAGTGACAACGTCATTTCAACTTTTTGCCTCAATAACACTCATGATAGAATCCGCGAGAACCTACTGCGCGGCAACAAACTCTCAAGACATACATCAAGTCCCAGAGAATGCTTCTTGATGCTGAGGCTGTTGCACGAAGCCGTGCTCGGCATGAAGCCAAGCGACTTGACAATCAGATGCGCGATACCTATTCTCAGCTTCGTCGCTCTGCGTACGATCTTGGAAATGCCAGCAGCCCAGCGGACAACACTGGAGGTGTACGTATCAAGCCTCCGCTGTCACCTACCTCCCCTGTTCATAATTCTCACGCCCGCTCACACTCCCGGGAAGTCACTCTACTGGAAAACGGCATGATAGTTGAGCACGTGGATGTACGCAAGGAAGAGCGAGAGGCACGCGAACGGAAGAAGAAAGAAGAGCGTCGTGCTAGGAAGTCTTCCCGTGGCTCAATAATGGACGTTACATCCATCATTTCTGCAAATAGCTTAGGAGTAGCTCAGACAGATGGGGGCTACGGTCTGCGTCCAAACTCTCCATACGCGGCTGCCTATGCCCGGCCAACTAGCGCCTTCACGGTACCGATTGACCGTGCAGAACTACCCGGAGCCTATTCACAAGCATCATTTTCTGATGTGCACAGCATGGGGTCTGCATCACCCCGCAGAACGACTCGATTCTTTGGCTTCAAAAATCTGAGCGCTGGATGGCGAAGCCAAGACAGTTTGGCTGCCGCGTCTGGCATACAATCTGGAAGCATGATCGATATGCAGTATGCCCCTCTTTCCTCCCTCCCTCATTTGAACCCCTCTTACATCGCTTTATTTTTAGCCTTGCTCTCCAGCGTGAAGGACAGCGATCCCATCCGCACGGAATGTCCCCGCCAAGTGCCCGAAGTGACGTTCGGAGTCAATTTTGGCCACCTGGTCATACTGAAAGACAAACTGACATCATTACCAAGAAAAAGAAGAAAGGACTAGCAAAGTTTTGGGGCATGGTAACTGGTGCTAACAAGCAATCGTCCGCCGTACATCACGACTCATCGCAGTCATTGGGCATATTAGAAAAACAAGAAGACAACCTTCCTTTGGCCCCCCCACCACCTCTTTCTTTTCTTGTTGACCGCAGCTCTCATGAGCTAAGAGCTGCTAATGGACGCCATGGTTCAACCCCGTCACTTCCTTCACTCACCTCTCCGAAAATGAATACGTCAGCAACCCCTGGTATGTCGCCATCTACTGGTTCATCTAGCATATTTTCTTTTCCAGCCTCATCACGTACATCTGGTCCTGATGTAGACATTGCCGATGCGAGGAAGACATCTGCAAATTACGACGACTTAGACAGCCAATTCCGTGACGATACTATTTGCAAGGGTCAGCTTGCTGCTTCAAAAAACGTCCACCCAGTCACTTCAGAACCCGATATCAGCCAGCTGCGGGCTCGAAACATGTCATCACCGCCCCCAATTCCAATTGCTGCTAATCCTAACTCCAGCCCTTCATTGCGGCCACCGTCAACGATATTTAGAGAGAAATCGCTCCCCCCTCTCCCCACTGAGGCTGGCACACGCCAATCTAATATCAATTCGATGGAGCTCCGACCACAGACTCTATACACTTATGATCCGCGACAACTGCCTCCGGGTTCGGCTCCCGCTCACGATTTTCTTCCCACTAGCGCCCCTTACCGTACTGCTGACGTTCGTCGCCAATCTTTTGGTGGACTAGCTACCCGTCCTAACCTAGTTGTGCAGACCATGCCAGTAAACGGGCGTTCATATGCTAGCCCTGCCTTTGGCCCGGGTTATGACGAATTCGGGTATTCGCGTCGCTCACTCGGCCCTCTTGAGTTTTTGAAAGACGCGACCCCCGTTCGACAAACCCCCACACCAAAGTGGAAGCACAAGCTCGGCTTTGCATCGCTTCTGCGCAAGAAGTCCGCCTCTCGTGAACCCGTACATAGCGACCAGAACCTTAATCAGCATCACCAATTCCCGTTGATGCACCAGACGGAACTTGATGGACCGGATGATGTGCGGATGAGCGGTTACACTACATCAGTATCGAAGCATAGTGCGCTTAGTGCTCATGGTCCACCGACTCGCTTATCCGTGGCCTCACGGAAAGCTCTAGAAGAGCGCGTCTCCCAAGATCCTGAGTTTGTCGCTTACCGCTATCCTTCTAACGATCAGCATCTCGAATTTCTCCGGTGACGGCTCATGCGGCTACTGTTCGTGATCTCTGAACCCATCCAGCATCTCTTTGCCTCTTGTAACTCACATTCTTTTACGTATCACACTAGCCACGACCGTTTTCGTTATCTCTCTTTTTTGAATCCATACCCAGAGGAAACACTTCACACCATAGTAAACATCCCCACTTTGAACATATTTAATCTCGTTCAATTCTTCGAGTCTTAATCTTGCTCTCAGCTTACCTGCATAATTGGACTTGTATCCAAGGCACGCTCCCATTCATTTTCCATGTAATTCTTCTCTTCTACATGTTCCTCGTTAGCATGGATATAT
Organism: Calocybe cyanea; assembly: GCA_018851305.1. NCBI lineage: Eukaryota > Fungi > Basidiomycota > Agaricomycetes > Agaricales > Lyophyllaceae > Calocybe > Calocybe cyanea. The sequence continues at coordinate 241,801 of JABCKL010000003.1, forward strand.
TTGTGCATTATCATACCGACCACTAGCCCTTATGAGATAAACAAGAAAGAAAGGACAATAGTAAGAAAGGCTGGTGGAACTAGAGCATTTTAATGCTCTCCGAATGTGACTTTTCTCCTTGTGAACACCAAATTTGCCTTTGGATCTGGTACAATCGCACCATTGAAAATAATATTCTCTGGCCTGGTGGTGACACCAGGTGGGAAGGATATATCATACTCGAGCAGAAGATGTGCTAACATCATCTTGAGCTCCGTCTCGATAGCCAGAGTCAGAAATGATTCTGATATACATGCTGATAACAATTACTCACCGCTGCAAAATGGCGACCGGCACATGCATGCCGTCCTATTAGTGCATTACAGTTGGCTCTACCCTGGCATGAAAGGCACAGATAGTACTCACCAGCACCGAAAGGAAGATACTGTATACGAAGTGGTGAGGAGCTCGGTAGATAGATTTGAGCGCACAGTCATTCAGACTCACGTCTTTATCCAATGTGGCAAACCCAAACCTTGCACTTGCATCCTCATCTTCTCGTAATTTTGAGAATCGGAAAAGATCGCATGTGTAAGGGTCCGGATATACATCATGATTAAAATGGACTGCTTTCATGTCAATTGCGACACGACACCCTGCGGGGACTTTAGTGCCGTTGCCTAGGTCACATTCGTGCATCGAGACCCGACCGAGAGCAACTGCAACAGAGTCAGCCAGTGTGATTCGATGGAATCTAGACTTTACAGTGCATTAGCCCATAATATCGGCCTATTTCTCTCAAAGCACTGTCGATTTTCCTGAACTTTAGTATGGCCATTTTATTCCACCCTCCTTCAGACTCCAATGCCGCGGAAACCTCATCTCTGATGTCATCCAATTCCTGCTTTGGCAAACTTGCAAGCTCGAAAAGAGCCTGCGTAGTGAAGATCGAACTAAGACCATGAGCGCCATATTTGGTGTCTTAGCGATAGCGTATACATACGATGTGTGAATGCTGCCAAAGTTAATGTTCAGCAAGCGCATCGCGATGCCCTTTAGAGGCTCGTTCGGCAATGCAGCCCGAAGCATAAAGTCAGCAATCAACTATACGCTGACCATAAGCAGAATAATACAATATGCCATATCGAAATCTCACAGGTTCATCCTCGTCCTCTATTTTCAGCCTTGTGCGGCGATCCTTCAAGAACGGAATTAAAAACCGCAAAGGCTCTTTCTTGCCTCCCAAGATGGAAGATAGCACAAAATATACCAATCTGATGTAAAGTCAGAGCGATTATGAAGAGTAGAGATTGCAAGGTACGTACCTTCTTGCAACATACGGGCTCCATTGGATAAATGGGGCCATCATAGGCGTCGTTTCTGCGAATTTCACCACAGAATGTAAAAAACGTTCGTTACGGCACAATTCAGTACCCAGGATTACTCGATTGCTGATTCGCGCAATCAGATGTGTCATGGTATCGAAGATTGGCAATGTCACAGATCCTGGAAACATGAAAACAAGATAAGAAAATGGCAATTTAGAAAAGCAAATCGTATCACCATCGGATGGAGAAAATGTCTCCTTCATTGCATTGACAGTTTCATCTCGTAAAGCTGGAATAAATGAAGGTATGGCGCGGTTGACGCTGGTTCGAAGGACACTAGCCTGATATGGACTTTCCAGCTGGTGTATATCCATCGTATAGGGCAGCTGTAAATCCTCGTTAACCGCTCCGGGCTGATTGAACTGCCAGAATATGTGACTATTGTGCAAGCATAGGAGTTGGGGCGACTAACAGTATCATCGTTAGCAGAGCGGACAACATCGAGGTATTTGGGTGGGAGAAGAAAGATTGATCCAGACTATAACATACTATGAGTAGCGAATGGGAGCCAAAAACGAGATGACTTACAAGTGTCGGAACTATGAAAGGCTCTCCAGCAGAAACTTTCCTGCCTTCATCAATCACGGTGCCCGCATCAAGAGTATACTTCAACGCAGTCTTGATATAACCCAGCACACCAGGAGGCCCTAAACGGGGCACACCACCAGTGTTTGATAAGTGTCGCGATAGACGGAAATACAAAAGCACAGTGAGAACTAGTATTGTGGCTAGAAAAAAGCCAACGGAACGAAGTGGTTCGAAGCGATCTAGCAAAGTAAACGTCCAGTACATCTTTTGGGAGATGGCATCCGTGTAACTTGATTTATATAGAGCGCCAACGGCCCATCGGGCGCCGCCAACAATCATTGTGAGGTCAGACCACTGTGACTTACCTCACAAAAATAACATGATTTATTTAGACACCTCAGTCTGTGAGACATCAGGTAAATAAGACCAATACAGCACTAAGAAGGCTGTAAGTCTAGCCGCTTTAAACTCGACAGGAACATCGCCCAGTGGGAGGCGGCGCGCTAACGTTAACATTGAAGACACCGGGTCACGGGTGTCACGGGTACGAGGACCGAAACTCATGATGAAAGATATAAGATCACGTGAACACGACGCGACCTGCCCTGCGTTCACTAGAGACCAATCATCTTCACCCCCCTCTTAAAGCAAGAAATGGTATGGTCCCCCATTGTGCAATATTCGAATTAACGAAATATAGGCTCCTAGAGGCCTCTCGGCGGAGGAGAAACGCGTCAAGCTCTTGGAAATATTCCATGAAACTGTAGGCTCATCAAATTTTCATAAGCTAATCTAAAGTTTCAAATTTTTTCAGAAAGACTTCTATCAGGTTTGAGAAACTAGCCAAGTGGCTAAAGTGCTAACATACTTGCACAGTTGAAGGAGCTTGAGAAATTAGGGCCGAAACTTAAAGGGATAGGTATGATTCATCCATTTGCTTCCAGCTTCGAAAGACAGAACGAGTTGCACAGTATCCCAGACTGTAAAGGACGTCTTACAGTCCTTGGTGGACGACGGTCTAGTTCAGTATGATAAGATAGGCTCTTCCAACTGTGAGAGATATTATATGCGCATATAGTCTAGGCAAAGGTCTTATCGGTACCGCCAGTCTTCTGGAGCTTCCCATCCCAGCAAGGCGCAGCGGTGAGCACGACCAGATATACATAATGAGAAATCTATATTCAAATCCTCGCTCACGCTTCTTAAATAGATTCAAGCGCGTCTGAATTCTGCAAAAGAGATCCGAGATGCCCACCAGGCACAGTTGGCTGAAGTCAAGGAGAGCATAAGACAAGAGCAATCTGCGAGACCAGAATCCGTAAAGAGCAAAACTTCTCGAAGATCAGCTCGCTGACTTTGAGTAACCAGGCGTCACGTTCCCAAGCTCTTGCGAATTTGGCGGACCTGAGGGAAAAGGTAGTCTCACTTGAGAAGGAGCTCGCCGCTTATGGCGATTGCGATCCGGTGAAGATTGAAGAGAAGAAAAGGGCAGTAATTCTGGCCAAAGAGGCCGCATTGCGCTGGACGGGTATGTCAAGGGCTCAATGGCATATATATCCTGAAACACTTGTCAACAGATAACTATGGAACGCTATTGACATATTTTACTCGCCAAACTGGGGTCGACGCTGCGGAAGTCCGCAAGTTTCTCGGCGTAAACGAAGATTATGAAGATCTCTCATAAAAGGCCGTAGATTTAATGTTTGTCAGGATCAGAGACCCAAGAAATTTGTACCCACATTCTAGCTTCCAATGGGATCATGTAAAGTTGAAAGTTGAGTAAATGAGAAGTAGGCTACCAGGAGCTACACACCTAATCATGACTTTCATTGCGTTTCCCGCAAGGAGCTCCGTATACAAAGCGTGTAATGTCATTGGCCTTTAAAGTGAATAATGTTGTAAACGTTTGTTGAACGGAACAGTTCCAGGGCTGTCTGGACGCCGTGATGCCAAAAATAATCTTACCACGCGTCTTGTCTGTCGTAGGAAGCCATAATTACGCTATCGTGCGAGACTTCAAGTTGAGATGGATTCAAAGCCTCGGATAGACACCAACGTGTGGGATTGAATATGCACGGGCAGTCGATCATAGACGGATAACGTATATAAAAAATTCCTTGGGACACTTGACATCAGTAGATACATCAAAGACAGAAGCCTACATGTGGATCTAACGTCTGCACACTGGTGGTGTTGTACGACTTCACGGCGGCCGTCAGAAGCCACGGAGAAATTGAGCCGCGAAATCCACATAACGTGTTAAGTGTCTTGTTATTCATTTAGACGATGAGATAGCTCATTGACTATCGCATGATTGGAGAGGAACAATGTGGAGGGCAGTCCAAAATTATCTAGGGAAACATTAAAAAGGCTCAGAGAGTCTCAGCCGCATAGGCTGCACAGATCAAACTGTACTTAGTCATCATGTCAAAGAAAAGTGAGTTTGTGACGGAGAAAACCCGCATCAAAGGCGCGTTCTTGAACGGGTCTTGATAGAAGGATGAAGAGAAGCCATTTGGATGGGATTCATGGGAAGTGCAGTGGTGTAAAGGGCTATTTTTCGAGTTTAACGCGAATGAATGGGATGAGGTCAAGTGATGAGCGTGACGAAAGTCGTGACAGCTGGGGACTGGCTGGAGTCTCCTGAGCGACTTATTATTTGCTGGCTTTGTTCACCTAAACTTCCCCTTCCTCATCCTTGCAACTCAATCTCGCAATGTCGCTCAGCCCAGCCTCAGCATCAAATGAGTCAGAAAATACTTCAAAAAGAAGACGAACAGCTAATGACAATAAGCAAATCGACCAAGCGTCTACGGCACAGCCGGGCCAGTCCCAGTCAACACCGCACATTCCCAAAAGAGGCGCGCGGGCCTGTACCGCTTGTAGGAAAGGAAAAAACAGATGCGAAGGCGAGGTATCTATCTCTTCACGGCCGTTTCGATCCGTTTTGCTCACTGTGGCCCGCCTCCCCCGCCCGGCCCGGCATGCATCGTCTTAGGCACCTTGTCGTCGCTGTGCACATAATGGTATAGCCTGTGTCTACGAAAAACCAGAGAAAAAACCTGCTCAGGGTCTTAATGGTGCAAGTGTTGAGTAAGTATACCGTATATGCCGTCTAACATCCAGCGCTTAGAGGAAAGTGATAGACGCCTATCACGCCTTGAGGGGCAATACTTGGTGCGGAACTTCTTGTACATACATAACTGCCGCATTAATCATTCCTAAGGTCATGCAAAGCCAAATGATTGGCATGCAGTCATCTCTAGATAGGATTCTATCTCTGGTCCAGACTCAACAAGCCAATGCCGCCATCGGCCAGCCACCAATTTATAACAACGGGACGGGTCCTGCCCGCGAAGGGCCGGGATTCATGCCCCCTCAGAGGAATTCATTTGATATGAACCCCCCTCAGAGTGACAGGACCAGGACATTTCCTCCTCTTCCGGGATTTGCACCTCCGGTACGTCTTATTTCAGGACTAACAATACGGTTTGATGCTTCTTACCTGTCACTAATAAGCCACATAAATACGCCACATACGGTATTGTTCCAAGCACCGCACCTTCGTCTGATGACGAGTCGGAAGATACACTTCCTCGTGCCACATTGAACGCTCCAATTGAGGCGTTACAAGGTTTAGCTAACGCCGCTGCCGAGTTGGCAGCGGTACCCTCCAATGAACCGCCAAGGTTTGTGCTCTTACTTGCTTACGTTTCAGTGCTGATGAAGAGGAAATCATTAGAGTTAAGAAGCGTAAAAGAGCGGAACCCATTCCTCGGAATGCGTTTCCTCATGTGGTAGAAAAAGTACGCAGTTGTCGCATACCGAAAAGGCCATCGAATTGATTAGGAGTTTTGGTCGTAGGGATTAGTTACCGATGCAGAAGCTAGAGAACTCTACAATATGTAATTGAGGCTGTTCAATAACCTTGATCAAGGCGCCACTAATCTCATTTTACTAGCTTCTTCGCAGGGTGTCATCTTTTCATACCAGTCTTCGATCCCATGTACGATACGTACGAAAGCTTGATGGAAAGGACCCCTTGGACCTTTGACGCCATCCTAGCAGTAGCAGGAAAAATTCGCAGTGGAAATGGGCCTCTTAGTCCTACATTTTACAAGTGTTTGGAAGAAGCTCAAGGAATAGCACGGTCCTCCCTATTTGGTCCAGTGGTTCGAAAAGAAGCTGTCCAAGGTATTAGTAACATCAATTCCTGCTGAAATTTACGGTCGCAAACACACTCTAGGTATGCTCTTGTTGGCGGCTTGGAGTACCAATGGATGGTTGCCTAGTGGACACGCGATGCGTATGGCCTTAGATCTTGGTCTTCATCGCGCGCTAGAAAAGTTGGCTGACGACAGCGGCAAGCAGCGCACACCCGACGAAGAGCGAGATCTCGGTATGTATTCAGCATAGCTTGCCCGTGATTGTCCCTTGATGCCGTCGACACAGTTGTCTCTGCGAGAATTTGGTTGTGTCTCTACTGGTTTGATCACCAGTAAGTCCCCATTCGATCTCGCCATCTGTATAGCAGATTTTGAAACACTGGTTAGGATGAGTCTCGGAACAGGCCGACCCATCGTGCTTCGGGATGAGAACTCCATCCGTCACTGTCGTCTATTGCTTAACCATCCGATGGTCTCGCCGACGGATGTTCGGCTGATATCACAAGTTGAACTCATTGCACAGAAGAGTTAGTTGATTTGGTCGCCTCCAAACTGGCCGCACTAATTTTTGGTTAGCACAAATCTATGAGACGTTAGCCCCACTGAATGGTCAGGTGAACCATAACACCCTCTCCTTTATTCGTCGCGCGAATGTGGCGCTAGATAAATGGTGGTCTGATTGTGATGAGCTGCACCGTGTGTTATCCCTGCCATACGATCGTTCATTTTTCATTCATCGAATTAGGTCAAACCATGGATCAAGACTCACTACTTCGAAAAATTCTTGCAGGCGAACTTCATTACGCCAAACTCTGGGTGGTTTGCGTGGCCCTTCGTGGTGTTGCCTGGGACAAGATGCCTTTTGAGCAACGTGAACTAGCTTTTCAAGCCAAAGATGCTGCTTCCAACTGCTTGTCCATCTTTTTGACCTCGCCAGAATATAGGTGGGTCTCTACGCCCCCTCTGATTGGAGTTATTAATTGATAATCTGGCTAGGGCCGCACTTCGCTACGCTGTACATGACAGTCTTGTTACTGCAGCTTTCTCTGGTCTGTTCTTGCTCAAGATGGCTAGCCTTTTCCCCACAGAATTGGATCTCGGGGCTATTATTGGCCAAGTCGAACAGCTTGCCCAGCTCTTGTCAGAGGTTGCGGCTGAACGGTAACGCCTAATCATGTGCTAATTCAGGAGGATACCTAACACATTTCGACAGCTACGCCCTTACCCTTCGCATCATGCTAGCCAACCTCCGTCGAAAAGTCGGGATGGTAAGCGGAGTTAACACTCCTGCACCAACCATGCCTCCGCCATCATTCGCTCAGGAAATGATAGTCTCACCGACATTTGTGGACCCCACTATGCCACCTCCTTTTACCATGGAGGAGCTAGGTTTCTCATGGCCTGCTGATAGAGGAATCTTCAGTCCTTCTGCTATTCCTCTATGGCTCCAAGAACAAGTAAGATCAGCTCATATGTAGCCAGTGCCCTAGAATAATGTTTGTTGCAGAGTTTAGCCGATTTAGGCCTTCCTGTAAATGGTTCGGATGGCGTTTTTCTGCAAATGAACGGAAGCAATGGCTGGACAGGCGACTTTACGCCTATGCCAGAGGCCTGGTAAAAGCGTAAAACAGCCCAGATGCCTATTGTTTTCTGAATCTCTAATCCTTTTACAAACTTTTAATTACTCTCCATCGATATGCTGAGATTGCTATCATGTACCGGCTCCTGAAAACTCGTATCGTTCACTTGTCCTCCTGTTGAAACCTCCCTCCATGATGTTATCATAGATTATTTAACTTGGATTATCGAATCATCGGTCGGTGCCGGCGCTCTTATCTTGTGTACACAAAGTATATAAGGAGTGCATCGCGAATCCAGTCTTCTCTTACTCATCCTCTGATTCCGAATCTTGTTCCTGCAAGAACTGTAGTGCACAAAGGTATCTCAATAAATAGGACAGTGCCGGACGCGGGGGAGGCTTACCTTGACCAAGGTTTCAGTGCTCTTGAGGAAATGTTGTCTACCCTGAGGCTTAGAACCCTTCTGATGCCAGTAGATGATAGCTTGGTCTGATATACAATCCTTATTATATAACACCTGTCAAAGAAGGATTTTAAAGATGTATTGAAAAGAACTTGATGTCGAGGCATACTTTGAGGATCTGTGCGAATGCTTTGATAATGCGGGTGTCTTCATAGCAGTATACTTGTACAACGTTGATGAGAGCAACTTCAGTTTTAGGGCCATTACAGAATGGCTCAAGGACTGGGGCATATTTCTAGAGAAAGAGAAGTAATGTTCAGAGCTACCAGGTAACCGACTCAAGTCATTAGTCTACTTACCCCCACCTCTCGCAAAGCGAGGCCTTCAATCTGATCAGGGCGGGTGCTCCAGTCTACTGAAGCCATGAGACCCTGCCATATACATGCGACAAGATCAGCTTCCGGGAGCGGAGATTCTTCCTGTCGCGTTTTTATAGCCGCGACGATCTGCTCATCAAAACGTTCGTAAGCAGTAGTCCCTAGCTACCAAGACACTGAAAAGGCTGACCTGCTCTGTCGGCTCTTCCCGCTCACACATCTCCGTCAGTTCCTTAACCAACTCGGTTTTGATCCCAGCAAACCTTTTTTTGGACCACCAATCAGACACTTGAGGAAGACCTTCCTTTTTGAAATGTTCTTCGAGGGCCTGCCCATCTCTTTTGTTGGGCGGGAAAAATGCAAGAATGTCTTTGATCCCGCCGCGTTTCAGCGATGCGGAAAGGTGTTCCATGGGTTGGTCGACAAGATATGATCGAAAGATGAGTGTTATAACGCCAATCGAGACATCTATGCAAATCTTTAAGCAAAGGTGGAATTTCAATGGTGGATATATGCGCTCCTGACCATTTTTAAGCAAATGATCCTTCGTCAAGCTCGAGAGACAAGACGCGTTGGCTAGCCCTTGAGAGATCAAAAGACTGACAGCTACCGAGAGCTTGTCTCGCTGTGCGGGAGGCCAACGGTTGATATACTGAAGCAGACCGGGTAAAGATCGTTCCTCTAGAGGTTTCTGAAGATATTTGTACCTTGGTAACGGTTGTCTATCTGGCGTAACCGGAAGCATGGGCAAACGACATACCTCCTAATGAGTTTATTGAGTACGTCAATGTACTTTTTTATCTCTTCAACCTGAACGGGCTCTTTTGCATTGAAAATCGTGAAAGGAGACACAGGTGCACCATCGTCGACATAGTTTCCTCCCGGCTGGAGAAGGCCCCCGACGAGAATGATTTCAAAGAGGCTGTCTGCATATTTTAGAAATTCGAGTTGGGAACCGGCCTGAACTAGTTTAGCAGCAAAAGAGTCAAAATCTCCTTCTGGAACAGTTTCAAGATGTTTGTAGAGTTGGTCTCTGAATACTAGATAGAATAGTTTAGTGAGCAAGTGGAGTGTGATGGGTGATCGGAGGCAGTGACCTGCGGGTTCGTGCTTTGCCTGTGCTTTAACTGCACCTTTTCTTGCTTTTATTCTGACGCCTTGAAGCGAGGGTTTGGGAGCTGCTGATTGCTGAGACATACACTTGCAAGGACAAGTCAAAGCTGCCCAAAAGTAAAGATTATCAGTCTAAAAAGTGATCTTCGGCGCTTGCCGAGCCCCGCGAACAACGTACAGGTACAGCCTCGCGATGTCCAAAATCCTCCGGCATCATGAATCCTCACAGCTTTTTCCTTTTGTCCTGATTATCGTCTTCATTAGCTCGAATTTGCCTGAGGTATGTCCTCCATTAGCGCCGATATTTGTCCATCGCTGTGAGATCTTTGTATCGAGTCACCCTAGATAGGGCGCTTCGGCTTCTGTGCACAGCTTTTTTAATCTGCTCTCTTTGAGTGCTTTATCCAAAGCCACTTAACTGACTCAAGCTTGCTATAGAACACGTTTACAGCCGTCCTTTTGACGTCGAACACGCCCGCTACACTATAAAGCTCCAAATACTCCTGTACACCCAATACTAGTCCAATACTCTTCCTTTATCCTTTCTCCTTCAATGAATCCAAGCAACGAATGTCGTAAACCATCTGCTATCACCCTCGGAACCATGATCTGACCTACTTGCAGTCCCACCGACACCCCCTCCGCCTGGTCCGGCCCTGTGAGTGGCAAATATAGCTATATCTTTATGTCCTTTTCCCTTAGATTTGTCTCACACATATCAGCGACTCTGTCAATGCCCACATTCAGCCCATAACGATTGCCAGCGGCGCCGATACATATGGCGTGTGTTGAATTCAGGACGCCAATCCCATCTTCATGCTAAAACTTTTTCTCCCTTCAGGCTCTCAATCAGCATCCATCAATGAATAGATCGTACCAGATTGGTATATCTGACAGTCAGGGGCCCCGTCCTACTATGGAAGACAGTTATGGTTTCATTGTAGATTTTGATGACATCCGTGGACAAGGTCTTTTTGGCATCTTCGATGGACATGGCAATAAATTAGCCGCCGAATGGTGTGGCGCTGAATTCTACAAAGTATGTTCTATTTTCATGCAAAGTTGTGGCAATCCCTCGGCCACAAAAAAGAACTGTGTCACTTCCCCTCACATAACCTATTTGCAACCTGTTTTTAGCATCTCCTTCGACTCCTTCACGAAAGACCAAAAGAACCTGTCCTAGAAATACTTACAGCGATGTTTGATTCTATGGATGAAGGTCTCTCGCTGATATCGCAGTCAAATGCAACCATGGCAGCTTCTGGATGTACTGCCGCTGCTGCATTTCTCAGAATCGAAGACTCAGAGGGTCATCAACCCTTCATCCAATCCTCATCGTCCTTCTCCAATATGAATGGTTCCTCTGCTACCTCAAAGTGTCCTGCTTTAGACCCACCGAAATCCGCAAAGCGCGTGCTCTATTGCGCGAACGCTGGTGATACGCGCATAGTGCTTTCCAAAGATGGGCATGCGGAGCGCTTGACATATGATCACAAGGCATCGGAGAAGACTGAAATCGATCGGGTGAGAAAAGCTGATGGCATTATCTTCCGGGGGCGCGTTCTCGGCTATCTCAACGTTACACGTAGTCTGGGGAACCATGAGGCTCATGATGGGTTCTCGCTGAAGAAATACATTGTTGGCACACCATACACGTCCAGGACGGAGCTCTCAGAAAAAGATGAATTCTTCATCTTGGCTTGCGATGGGGTTAATTTTTTTTCAATATTGTTGGATGCATGGGCTCTGACTTGTATTATGTTATGTTCTAGCTTTGGGATGTTATCACAGATCAAGAAGCCGTTGATCTTATTCGAGAAACTGAAGATGCTCAGCTAGCGAGTAAAAAGCTTCTAGACTATGCCTTTGAAAATGGGACACGCGATAACGTGACAGTAATGGTAGTGAGACTGAGAGGAGCTGGCTGACTTGCAGTGGAACCTCCAGAATTTTCATTGGGTTGGGGCTGGGTTGGTTTCGGCTTTGTTTCGATTATTTATGCCTTCTTGTATACACTTATTCGGGCTTTCTCACTGCCGGTTTAATGTGTACTTGTTACCGCAGTTAACAAAAGGCGGCTTCAAGTGCTCCATAAACGCACTGTAAACCACTTCCATTCAATATATGTATAAGTAGGTATCTTGGGACAACAAGTCATGTAATAATTGAACTGTGCTTTAGTATTCTGCTGTCTGTTGCGTGATAAATATTTATTTTGAAGCATACGAGTATCTGGATTTTGTGTTCGACCCAGTGTTGTTCACGTCGTCCAAAGGTTAACGTAGACTACAGCCCGACTTTAAACGACTTTTGATGTAGAGTCGATGTAAAGTCGTCGACCTTTGCCCGACTTTATCATGTGGTGCTCAGTCTGCACTTCAACCATGCCAAGAATAAGAAAACATATGTGGCTCGTGTCAATTATTAGCAACGCTGACTCATAGCAACCTCGTAAGTAAGGGGAATAGCAGGTCAGTTTACTGTTTCAACTCAATGAATTTGAATTTGAAGGGATTGATGATTGCCAATCACGTGGGTATAACAACACAAAATTTTCCTTTGGATGGTTATGAATACCATAGAGCTTGATAGCAAGGCGGCACCAGTCAGCAACCGACACTCAAGTGTTCCAAGCACCAAACATGAAGTGGACTTGTAAATTGTCTTTATTGACACACATCTCTGCACAGAGTGCGACGTTCTATACTCGGTTCGGTGATATAATTCTAGGGTGGATTGATGCTCTGGCAACCTGTCAAAATTCTTCCTTTTCTGTAGCACAAACTGTCACAACCCATGCGACCTTCCCCTTGATATTCATCATAACTCAGCGCTTTTAAGGATCCAACGACACACGATTCGCTCATCCCCTCTCGTTGTAAACAAGAAAAATGCAACTCAAGCTCGCTGCTGTCCTCTCGCTTACTGCTGTCGCCCAGGCTAGCTACCTTGTTCGTACTGATGTGAGTTTTTCTGCGGCTCTGCTGTGTTCCTGGACATACCCGTTGTTGAATCTGCGGACAAAAACTAGTTCTTCTGCTGCCCGAAAACTTCTTCAAATGGCGTAGCTCTCACACATCAACAGCCTGGTCCATTCGCTTTAATTTGCGAGTAAGCCTTTTTGACAACTTCACGTATGAGTTGAGCTCTCAACTCCATTTTTTCCTTTAGGTACGGCGATATCGTTTGCAAATATGTAAGAAGGACCCGAACTGTCTCAGAATATAGCTGACCCTTTTTGTTCATAAAATCAGGCTGCAGGGACTGGCCATGCGAAGGAGGCCGAGAACTGCCCTGCAGAGGCTGTTGCAAACCCGAGCCATTCCAAATGTGCTTGAAGCTCCCTGCAAATGCACCAGCTTTTTGGACAAGCTGCCTCAGCCTGCCTGACTATGAAACCTTGGTAGTATGATCGGACCTTGGTCTATTCTTGATATTGATTTGTGTTGGGTTGCTTTGCTCTTGTATCCACATTTAATGATGAAGGCGACTGTCAATCCTTTGTGTGCTTTTTGTCGTCGACTGAGTTGTATTGTTATAATCAGACAGGGGCTTTTGTGCATAGCCACCAGATAAGGTGAGCGTGGAAAGGTCTTTTGGTGTCAGTAGAATACTATATCGTACGCGACGGGTCATTACCGAATTTTTGTCATTCTATCAAGATAACTCGGTACATTGTTGAGATCATTAGGGGCTATACAATATGGCCATGGGCTACTGTAAGGCCGAGATAAAATGTTGGCCTTTGGATTGATCGGGACCGCAATTGCGGAGCTGGTGACTGGTACTTAATTCTCTTTCTAACTTATATCGCCCGCTCACCCTGTCCGTCATCATTTCCGGTCAGCTCCACTCCGCTTCCCAACCGTTCCGTCATCGACTGCCATTCTCTCATAAACAATCCCGTTCATCTCCTCATACCATTCCAGCAACATGATCCCACCTAGATTCAGCGACTCTCCGAATGCGCGTTCGAAATCCATCACCACCGTCGACCTAGACACACACGGGGTGCGATCTATTTATCATTATCCTCATTGCTATCACTAACATTAACTCAAGATTCTCAATCGCCATGCAGCAAAACATCCGTCATATCAGGTCGGTGTAGCGGAAGACAAAGGCACTCGCAGAACAATGGAAGATGCTCACTCTTTCGTCGTCGACTTCGACGCCATCCGAGGCCAAGGTTTCTTTGCTGTTTTTGACGGCCATGCAGGAAAACACGCCGCAGAGTGGTGCGGATCGCATTTTCACGAGGTGAGGCCTTTCTATACTTTCAGTGGCTCCACACCTCGTTTCATATTAACAACATCTGTTTATTTCTCAACAGTATCTCTTATCTTCACTACACGGCTCTCCAGACGTGCCAGTTCCGGATGTTCTCAACACAACGTTCCACAAAGTCGACGAGGCCCTGTCTCGCATGTGCGAAGAGTCGGACGGCAAGATCCACTCTGGTTGTACAGCCGTGACGGCCTTTCTCCGGGTAGAAGACGCTGACGGACGTCAATCCTTCAT